>LR736874.1:7792789-8018743 GCA_902654985.2 Oryctes borbonicus
TTTCCTGTTTATATTAATTATACTAATTAGTATTACAATTAATTAATCCCAATTCCCGCTACGACCTGACCTAAGACGTCGACGTTGATATCTTCATTATTGACAACCCGATAAAAATGTTGTTTATTGTGTCTAAAGAGCCCGTTTTCGTAAATTTTTGGATTAATTCCAGTACGTACTTGTGTCGCACATTTTGGCCTTCATGATTTTCATTGAATAAGCGAGCTGTAGATGTTGCACACCTCCCATTCTCATAATACAAAGTCACTAATTCCACACGCTCTTGGATAGAATAGACCATATTAATTAATTGTGAATTCGCGATTAAACTAAAAGTAAACTTCACTAAAGAACATTCCACTAAACAATGCAAACGTAAACTAAAGCCGTACAAAATAAGTTTCTAAAGCTGAAAACAGAAGCAAAAAATGTGGAGACAAACGACATTAAAAATGATAAGTGAATGCGACAAAAACAAGTGGGAGTTACCCTGGTTACCACAAAAAAAAGCGAAATGTCAGGAGAGCACATAGGGAGAGCATTTGAAGCCATTTCATTCTAATCGTGTTTTATTACACAGGTTGCAAATCATGCACTTTTTGCTTACTGATTAAAAAGAATGACTTTTTGATACATGTTGCCGTGAAGAGAATTAAAAGACCTTTAGAATGAGTGATCACAAGACCCATGTCCCCTATTCAAATTTTAAGAGTGGGGGCTGCTGCGCCCCCAGAAATGAGCTTAAATCGTCAGGTTCGTCATTAAAAGTTGTCACCTTTAATACGAAGATGGAGAGGTTTCCGAATTTTATATAAATTACAGCAGGTAAAGGGTTACTTGAGGTTGCTCGTTTCAATTGAAATGCCCTGTATAACAAATAGTTGCACGTTCCAGAAAAAGAGATGTTATATTTACGGATTAAAACTACATGAAAACTTAAACAGATTGGTGGCAAGATACGCCCTTTATAATTGTTATGAACGTATAAGGTACCAACATTGTTAAAATTAAACAAATTGCCGGTTTCCAGGCTGCAGTTAGCTAAACCACAAACTTTCTTATCGTTACGGCAATCACTTTTATGGCGCCTGATCCGATGTTTCAAACATTGACATCCCTTTCCAAATTATATATATGTATATATATATATTAATAAAGAGGAACTCTATCATTAATAGAAGGGAATAAATTTTTAATTTTTAAAGGATTATATACAGGCGTCGCACTATGAGACCGATCGAGAAAACCGTCTCAAAAATTTATAACTTTTTATTATGTACAAGAAGTTTTACCGCACATAGTTACATAAGAAAACTAAGAAATTTTTATTTGCGTTTTTATTTATTGGCTGGTAGAACGATAAAACACAGGAAATACTTAACTTGTTGCATTAGTACTTATTTTATACTATACACCATTATTACTATTGTTATTATTATTACCATACACCATTTAAATTCAGTTTTTAGTATAAAAAAAAACAAAAAGCACCAAAGAATTGTGTTTTTAAAACTTAATAAAATTAATAAATGTTTCCTCCACTAGGTTCGGGATTGTAAGTCATTATGGACACTTCACGCATTTAAACATTCATATTCAATTTATTTTTTAGAAACATTATCGTTAAAGAAGTAAATATGTGTACTAAGTATATGATATCTAAGGTCGGAAATTCAATATAAAAAAAATAAACTTCGAAGTTAGATATTAAATAATATTAAAGTTTCTATATTCTTGGAATTTTACAATTAACATTTAAACAAATTACTCTGCCAGCAATTGCGTAACTGCCTCATCAAATTGTATTGTCTTTTTCCTTGAAGAAATTCTTAAACTTGATATGTACGGGCCTGAAGTTTAAGTGTTGAAAACGTCTTCATTTGTCGCAGATCTTGAACACTCTTTAGCATGATGCAATCTGTATTGACGATAGTTCTTGTTTCGAGCTTCTTGGGCATCCTCAGAAAGTTGCCCAATGGGCAAAAATGCATTGGAACGTATAATACTCGCACCATGAATTAGTTCTTTATGTACAGTTGAAGGCATCTAATACCAACTATATTTACTTACGTAGTATTCCGCAGTTTTAAAAGCAAATTATCCAAATTTGTCTGGATTGGATCTTCTTACCGCACCCCAGAATGTGCAAGATAATATGGAATCTATGTATCAACTCTTCAGCAACTCCAGTAATTGCAGATATGCAACTAGGGATTGCAAAAATCCGGCTTGCAGTATTACCATCATTACTATTTACCTTGTTGTGGTTTGTCTATAATTGAACCGAATTTACGAAATCTTTCCTGGACCTGTTGTTTCTTGGTTTGTTTTTGCTGTTTGTGCTCCTCTGTACAATACCTTATAAAAACAAGAGCAAAACATGTGGCTTTTCGATTGTAGTTATCAATTTTTTTTTTATTTACATGTATATACCTATATACGTAAATGTATTATGTGTATTATTTCGCATTATATTTGTGAGAATATAAAATTTGTAAACTAAACATACTATTACTAAAGAATGACGAGCACGAATTGCGAAGAACAGTCGCAAACCGGTAAAACGCAGATGTTGATGGTGCGCAGCGTATAAGATATTTATTTATGCAAAATGGCGCAAATATGCGCAAACTTTTTTTTTTACTATCTGATAGAGGACATTGTAGTTTATTGTGTGCAACAAAAGAGTCCGCTTGGAAGAGCCCTGCTAATAGTTAAAACCTTAACCAAACATTTGGAATTTCCGTCCCAAATATACATTCATTTGATAGTGATGATGATAGTCATTTTCTAAAGCTCGCCAAATTACTTTGCTAAAGGTGCATTAATATTTGTATTTCAATTTTATCTACTTAAAATGAAAGATGTATTTCAATGTTACGGAGCCTTCCACTTTGCAGGCCTGTAACTTGCCATAGGCAACTCTAAATAAAAAATGCAAACCGGGATATAAAAGCCCAATTAATTTACTATTGTAAAATACATGTCGCTTAATATTGTTTTAATTTTCAATTTTGGTATCTTTGAGACGATTTCGGCGATCGGCTCCATCTGCCATAAACATTAAAACTTGGTCTCTCAATAGTTAAAATTTTTCTAACGTATTTAATACCACTTCTGAACTTTTTTCGGCATTACATCGCTTTACTCGTCTAGAAGCTAGCAAAATTGAAGATGATGGTTGACGTGGTTCCATTTTGCGTGTCATCACATTAAGCACTGAATCACTGATTTCATACATTATCGATTTTATTTATACATACAACGCTGCTATAATATGTACTATTCTTATTCTTTCGTATGTTTATGCATATTGCTTTAATAGCAGAAAACCAAATGCACATTTCAGTCTTCCAGAGAGAATAAATCTCTCTACTGCTATACTTACATCGGTAACAAGGCCGTTTCACGTGCCCACTCCATCGCATAGTCTAATATGCAAAGCCTGTGAAGTGCACGGAAAGTGGCGAACTTTAGTCATAACATTCAACTTTTTTGTGAGATATTCGAGAGTGAGCAGATACCAACGTCATAAATAATTATTCATAGTTCAAAGCATGTTGAGAAGTGTCTATTTTCCTAGAATAAATAGATCGTTCATTATTTATTTATAAAAAAACCACGCGTACAGTATATGGGTTTTATGGATTAAATGGCATTTGATACGCGAACAAAGTTAATAATTCTTGGTGATAAAACATTCAACGAACATTCGCGACGCTACAACAAACAAATTAGAATTTAACACGCACTACAAGAACTCCAAGGTAACTAACTCTCTTGTAAGATTGTATCTCTCCAAGATAAAAGACGTTAGACGAAGTCCGTAATTAATCTTGACGAATATTAAGCGCGCTTAGATATGCAATTAGATTTTATTAATTAATGAACGGGGTATTTCTGTATTTCGCCGTTGGCCGTGACATTTTGAAGCTATCAGGTGTACGCGTGTTAGCTCTTTGACGAGCTGTTTTATTGGGAAATCTATTCTGAATTACGCAAAATGCTGTTTACAACGTCGAGATAAACCTGCATTAGCATTAAAGAGTTCTTTTAAAGGTGAGTACCCATTGCAATAATAAATATGACCTGTGGAAATTGCGATAGAACTCCGTGTTCTGTTCGCTTGATTTGCGATTGACTTGGTCCTTTCGAGGTGCCCACAGTCTCCGCTACATCTCTAATGTTAATTCGGTCTTTGTTGTCTAGCACCGTTCGATGAACTTTTCTAATATTATCGGCGGTGATTGCAATTTCGGCCACCCCGAACGCTTAACGTCAACCAAGCTAGTACAATTGTTTTTAAATTCAGCTGTCCAGAATTTCTGCGGTAAATGATGGTGCAAAGTCCCCGTAAACAGTGTTCATCTCTACTTTAGTTTGCGTAAGCGTATTGCCTTTAAATTGCTCCATATTTGCTTTTTCCATTTTTACAGAAACACTAACATCGATTGACACAAGCGACTCTTAAAGAACAAGTCAGCATCCAACATGGCTGAAATTTACCAAAGGATCATTTAACGCATGTGCAAGTTTGATCATAAGTGTCTAATGCTGATGTTGTATGATTCTTAGGGGGCTTTTAAATGACTCACTATTTAAAAATGGCCTAAGTAGGTCCTCAAGTCAAGTTCTGGAATATCCTTCGGGATACTCAAGAAAGATCAGTTTTAAATAACTAAAACCTAATAAATATTTTGTTTGAAGAATATTTAAAGAATAAATTGGTATAATACCAATTAATTCAAATATGCGTTGATTTCCGCTAGTTTCTTGACAAATAAGAGGAAAAGAATGGTATGCTCTAGTATGCTAGTTAGTAGTTGCTAGTTAATTGCTATTTTATAGCTGACAATCTGTCATAATTCTCGATTATTATTTCAAAGGAATCGTATTCCTTTTGCTCGACGGTATCCAAAACCAACGACCGGTCCCTGCAATATATTTTCCATTTTATCAAAGTTTGCTTCACTGAGTTTCGTTTATTAAAAGAAAATGTCCGTGCAGTCTGGTGAAGATATATGATGATAAATGATAACAATTCTTCAATCGGTAATATTGTTACGAACGAATGAGAGGTATTGATTAAGAAACGTAACAGATACATCTCTTTTAGCCTGACATGATTAAAAAAAGAAAAAGTATTGCCAATTTTCCTTGGCTTATCAAATGGGTTTGGAGACATTAGGGGAAGACAGTATGTAATGATGATTGGTTAGAACTCGATGCCAAAAGAATTAACAAGAAGGGCAAGGCAGAAGTTGCGATAAATACATATTGAAGCTTAGTTAAATGTAATGAATGAAGATTCAACGGAGATTTTTCAAATTCTTATCCTTCAAGATTGATGGAATTTATCCAGTGCGAAACATAATGAGTTTTCAGTTTTTTTCCTTTTACTGTTTTTTATTTTGTCTTCAATTACTATTCTTTGTATTGTACGTATTTTTTGTATAATGTTGTCCTGTAACTGGAAGCCGTTGGACAATATGGCATTTTTTCTCAAAATTGCTTGTTTTAAATGATCACTGTAAACAAACTATTCGCCTGATTCCCGCGCTGTCACTAATAAATGTTAATAAACCTTCTTCGTTACTCCATTCGAAGAGAGCTGAGGTGGACCATTATGGTCTGCCACTGATTCTCTTACCAATAAACCTATTTCTTTCAAAAATAAATAAATTTCGAAAAAAGTATTGGATAAATAAATTACAAAGGTGTTTATGACATGAAGAGCACAGCCTCCCTCCAGTTAATTATCGAGTTCTCGAATTAATATTGGTCAAAAAGCTCATATAATGAAGTGCTGATGAGTATAGGATGAAGTATTAGAATTCTTGCCAGGAGTAAATGCAATACTAATAGCAAGTAAGTAATTTCGACCAAGTACACTCCATATGTAGATAATATTGCAATACATAACAAAAGGCGCAAGGAAGAATTTCCACGCATAGCGTGTCATGGATAATTAAAGATTGAAAAATAAAGAGAACAAGCGAAAAAAAACTCTTTTCTGAGGTTGTTACGAATAATACAGTGCATAGCTGCGGCTATTTGACACCTGCGTGCAATTATCCCGTAAAAGAAGTGTAGGTATATACGTACGAATGTGGGATAGGTGTCATTTCCTCTAATTTCTTTAAACGTCTTTCGTGTTCCGTCGATAATCGTTCCCTTTGTATAAGTTTTGTATACAATCGAAGCGAAGCGATTGTATTATTTTTTCTATTTATGCATTTACAGATGGATAAGTGTGCTTTGCTTGAGGAAACGGAAAGGTCTCGTAGACGAGATTGCTGTGTACGTATATTAGCTGTAAGCTATCAGCGGCAAGCGTATTCGCAACTTGGGATTTATTCTTCTCCTCTTTGCATACGCTGCAATTAGATAGAATTAAAGACCTAATATCCCGATTTAGGGATAGGTTGTATGTTTGACGCTACCGCATGGAGTTTAATGCTAGTAAAAGTAGTAGTTGTGGTAAAAAAAAAAACTATAAGTATTATCCCTGGAAAAATGTGAAAAGCAATTGAAAAATCTTCTATGACGAATCTACGTAGACTGGATATTATACAAAATAAAGCACTCCGAATATGTGTGGGTACTATGCAATCGATGCTCATATCATTGCGAATTGAAGCAATGAAGCCGCCACTAGGATTAATAAGACGCTTTCTGGCTTCTTGTTAAACATATCGTTAAAATAAAAAGAAGTTGAAGGAGATTTACTTCGCACAAATTTATCAAATTTATAGAGCCGTATAATATTTATCTTTCACCTTACATTGGATTACAAGAACACGAAAGCCAGACTTGTGGAGACATTTTAGGGCAACATAGGCAAACCTTAATCATTTTCACCGATGGATCTAAAAGTACGGATATCGACAGTTGTTTGATTGGACACTGATGATCTAGCTTTACCGTTGGGGCAATTGCAATTCCGGAAGCACTACGCTACGGTGCTAAAACCAAATCCAAATGCGTTGCTGTATTCCCTGATTCAGCTGGTGTAAATTATACAGCGACTCCTACTACTCACGCTATAGTTGCAGATATTTTAACATTAGCAATTGCACTAGATGAGGACGATATGAATACGAAGTTTTATTTGGTAAAATAGTGCTTAGAGATTGTATTTAACGGAAACGACCATCTTACCAAAAAAAAATCCGTAGTGGTGTTGTCTATCTTGAGAGGTAGGTAATTTCTGAAACTAATGGATTTGGAGGTACGACATCGTGCTTGAGAACTCTAGCATAAAGCGTGTGCCTTCCAAATGTCCCAATATACCTATATTCATCACTTCCGGTTATAACGGAAATACCAGCAAAAAATAATGCTAATAAAGCTTCCTCATGTTATTTATGGAATTAATTTATGGAATTTATGGAAAAAACATACTATCCATCGACATGTTTCTGCCTACCGGCAACTTCTAACTCCTTGTCGTTGGTTGTTCGGACTTGGATCCATCTTTCTCCAGTGCCATCATCTTGGTAATCTTCCTGGGGTCGTCTGTCCTAGGTGTGTGGGCCTCAGAGTCTTCGTTCTGGACTCCTTTCTCTGCTTTCCCATAAAAGAAAGATATGCTGCATTCATTATGAATGATGATACTTATGCCAGCCTACTAATTTTGATGCCTCGCTCCTTCACGGCGGGGTTCTCGCTCGTTTGGGTCTCCTCAAATAAGTTTTTGTTGAGCCTTGAAAGGAATTCCTGCAACTCCTAAGTGTCAGTCAGGTGTGTCAATGCAGCCAGCAAAATGCGTGGGGATATGTGTAGTACTAGTCGCAAACGGCGATTTTGTGCACTCGCAAAAGAGGTAATGTAAGTGGGTGCCGCCGTTACCCAGATGGGACCGACGTAGGTCTTCATCGGGGGCCTTTTTGCCTGATTACTTGCAGATCCTCTCTGGGTGAGACCAAGATCGAAGAACCAGCCTCCATATCGTCTATCTCCTCCCGGGTGGCCCGGAACCTTCTTCCCTTCTCTGGATCGTTGCGTACCGTTGGTGTGAAGTGGCCCAGAAAGGTCACAAGCACTTCCGTCTTCTCCGGGTCCGTCAGGCAGATTACTTGACCGTCCTTGATCTCGGGGATAGGCTTTCTGTCTCGCATCAAGATTCTAGGGACCCTTCAGATTTACTCCTCAAGGTCGTTCACGGTCTCAATATTGGGATTTGTTTTTATCGTTTTCGATACCAGCTTCCTGTACGTGTTTTCTTATTTAACACCTCCATTCATCCTACGATTTATATCATTTTCCTTCGAAACGACGAACCAAGCATTTCTTGGCGCTGTACAACGCCGAGAAATACATGCCTGCCATTTAAAAAGCAGCGACAAAAGCCGGGTACTATTCTCCAATCGATCTTTTGAACAGTTATCGGACTACTTAACACGAGATGGAGGAGAAAGAGCGCTTTGGGTATCTGTACATGCAAATAATTCCCACAGGTTTGCCAGGATATATTAAAAATACATAAATTTCCCTTACTTGTAGAAGCCTATCAAAATATTTTGAACTTAAATTATACAATTGACCAGCCAGGTTTCCCAACAATTGATTACAGTCGGTATATTACGCCCATTCCGATCTTCTGTCCAAATTACACGGGCTACAGCGTGAAGGTTTGTGACATTATCTGCACCGATACTTCTAATTTTAGAAAAATGGCTGTGCTTATGCGATCTTTGATGCTAACAATAAAGTTTAAATTAAATAACTTACTGAATATATGCTACAGCAATTTTTGAGGTACTTAGACACATAGAGGAAATGGGCTTTACGAAAACGATGATTATGGCAGACTCTCAAGGTCGCCTTAGTGCGCCGAGACACAGAAAGCGGTTTGCTAAAATTCATCCTTCTCTGCTTGGTATAACTGCAAAATGTACTGAACTCAAACTACAAGATAACAATGTGAGGATCTTCCCTAATGAGGTAGTAAACTCTTTAGCTAACGGCGAAGTAGCAGATCTTAGTATCTACGAAGTGCCAGTTTTCTGTAACCTCAATATTCTTTCGATAAAAGAAAATGAGAAAGCAGGTGGCAAACATCATCCTAAGGAGTAAGCCCTCGATCTTTCATACACGTTGGCATAGTAACTGTAGAGTGTCACGATACGCCTATTGTGTTATTACTAGATTAAAATTTGGATAAAGTTGCTTCCCTTCCCATTTACAGAAATTAAAGATTTTAGATCCTCCAGGTTGCAGATTTGGTTGGGTGATTTAAGCCAGCTTGTTTTAGCATGCGGCGTTTATGAATACCAAAGACCAGAATTTTGTCGCATTTAAAATAGCGTTCCCCACTTTTATGATACTATAACAACATTGAAATTTACAGAATCATTATTAAATTTCTCGTTGACTGTTGAATTGCAATTTAATGTGTGGAGTTTTCACGATTTTCATACCTTGTGATGGTAATGTGATTGATGGGCGTTAATTCCTTAATGCCAATAAAAAAATAGTGCTAATGTCCTCAGGGTATTGATCATACATGGCAAAAACAAGGGAAGTGATATAAACCACGAGGCAAATAGCTGTGTTAGGTTAAGAAAATACGTTCGGAGCCACTCTCTGTGGGCTAGTGTTGCCAGTAGTCATGAGGGAGCTGTTTTTGCATAATTTTTTGGTAATTATTATTTCTGATAGGATGTTCTATTTAAAATAACAAACTTCCGGTATAACCGGTAGTCTTACGTTTTAACCGAAACACTAACAACGAGTAAATTTTACAATTTCTAATTTTTCCATATTTAAAGGTATAAACACACACCTGCGCTGCATTTATAATTCACCAGCTTTTATACATCAATCAATGATTAAATTCAAACAATAAAAGAGATATACTAATTCTCCAGGCCGATTCTTTGAACTGACTTCTCTTTAAGGAACCTATTGATCAGCTAACACGAACACCACAATTAATTTACACATACCTATACCTTGTCTATACGTATATATGTAGGTAGGACGCATAAAATACACACGACATAAAATGAAATGTTTTCCAAGAAGAGGAATTATATTCGAAAAATATCAACCGTATTTATTTGAAAACACACTTCACCTTGTAATTACGCGATTGGTTTTAAAACGATTCTGTGAAACGTGTCGAAATTAACGACTCGTAATAATCGAAGTGCGCTGAGGTTATTGTTGTCTTTCGAGAAAATCTTCGAAGGAAAGGACGGTTTGGAAAAACAAACCGTCGTTCGAAAGGTTAAGGGTTGAGAATGATATTTAAGATATTTACTATTCCAAATAAGGAATCTTTAACCAGGTTCATGTCTCTGAATACTTATTATTATTTCTCTACAATGTTGCAAGTTCGAACTGAAAACTTGAACTAAAGATAATGATGTTTAGAGGAAATAAATTTATGATAATAACCAGAGCAAGCCAAAACATATTTTTTTATGGGAGAGCGGCAAACAAAACGTAAATACAATATTGATATTTTATATATGTTTTCTAACGTATTTATAAACCCCAATAAATCCTTATCGCTTAAGTGTGCGTCAATAAATCTCATTGTATTCGATGGTGAACAGAAATTCGTCATGTATTGATGTAAATTTATCCGATATTACATATACAGTGGCGGCCATATAAATAGCACAGGTAAACTGATATGGATGAATTGATAAATTTGTAAATGTTAACAAGTGATTTATTTAACTTAGCTTAACAAAAATGTAGCAGATGGCATGCAGCTTATAATAAACACGCAATATTTTATAAATTTCAAGATAAACAAATTAAAAAAATAAATATATTATTTTTTAAGTGGGCATAGAAATAGCACACTTAATAACAATAACGAAATACTGTATTATTTCTCTTTTTTTATTCTTTTTTGCTTTTACGTTTAATATTTTGTTGGAAATCCTTTACAAGCCAACATTGCTGCACATCTTCTCGGTACACTTTCAACTAATTTTTTACATCTCTCTACAGGAATGTTATGCCAGGCTTCTTCAATAGTATTTCATAATTCGTCTAATGTCGCTGGAGATTTAGACTTTATAACAATCTCGACATCCCCCCGTAGATTTTCTATGGGATTTAAAGCAGGGCTTTGTGCAGGCCATTCTAACAATCGAATCTGTTTCTCCCCTAGCCACTGTTTTACGGTCCTCGCCGTATGTTTGGGATCATTGTCGTGCATTAAACCCCAGGTTATTGGAAGAAATTTATCAGCATATGGTTCCATAACGTTTTTTAAAATGTTGCGATAAACATACTGATCCATTTTTCTTGCAATTCTGAATATAGGTCCTATACCACGCCATGACATAGAAGCCCATACCATTACGCTTCGTCCACCGTATTTCAATGTTTTTATAATGTACCTAGGATTGAATCTCTGATTGATGGGGCGTCGCACATACATTTTTCCGTCAGACCCAAGTCGGTTGTATTTGCTCTCATCTGTCCAAAGTGCAGATTTCCAGAAAGAAAACGGCTTTCCTTTGTGCATTTTCGCAAACTGTAATCTTCTTTGACGGTTTTTATTTGACACGAGTGGCTTTCGTACTGCAATACACCCATGTAAGTTAAATTCCTTCAGCCGACGTCGTATTGTTCTTCTCGATATATCAATATCAAATTGTTTATTAAATTCGGTTTTTATTTGTGTAGCTGTGCGAAAAGGATCTTCTTGACTTAATCGACGAATAAGGTTGTCTTGTCGTAAGGTTGTTTTACGAGGCCTAATCTTCCGTTTCTTGTTTTCTAAAGTTTTTTCCGTCTGAATATGCTTTATCGCATTTTGTATTAATTTACGTGAACAACTTAGTGTTCTGAAATGATTGATATGCCCTTCCCTTTCATGGTGCAAATTAACTCTCTTTTCTCTGGTGTGCAATGTTTTCCTCGACCCATTATACTAACACCAAAATTGTTGTTATTAATAACACATTAATTATAAAAGTGGTAATTACACCACTTTGTTGGTACAAAATAACTCGAACCGTAACACTAATAAGATTCCGCTACAGAACCGACAACTGTGCTATTTATGTGTCTACTAGAAAAGTGAAACTAATATTTTTTTTTTCATTGAATGTTGAATTATTGTTCTGGAGGGGAAGTACACGCAACCTTCTCGGGGACTCTCACGCTAGCTTAATAAAAATTTAAACGGGAAACAGCTTGAGCGGTTAATTTAAATGAAATTTGATGCTTGTGTTATTTATGTGGTCACCACTGTACGTACGTATGCGTCTTTTTATATGTATGTGTTCGTTGTTAATCTTGTGACCTTTGAAATGTATGACCAACATTGACGACTAATATCTTTTCTAAATTATCTACATTTATTAGGTTGTAAGATAATTTGGAAGACAGAAAAAGACCTTTCCACACCACAGATGCTTAGTGAAGCATGAGCAAAGTTTTCCACGACATTTATATATTTTGCTTTGATATCATCGTTCGCAAATTTTCCCTTGAAAATTTGTTTTAACATATTCAAGTCCGGGTTTCTCTCAAACAACTAGTTAATTCGATTGTCAAGCCGACGGCCAAAGTCGCCAGGAACATTTGTTAAAATATGAATGAGACACTCTAATGTGCTTAATCCTTCTGTTAAAGATATATTTTGTCTTTCAAAATATTTAATGGTTTCCGGTAATATTGCAAAATTACTCGCAATGTTGTATTAACAATGGTTTTTCTATTAATTGTTTGCATTCTGTTATGCTACGTGAATCATCTGACAACAACGAAATGATATACTTTAATTTATCAAAGTGCAACGAATAAAATTCACACGTTTCTATCCACGTGCCCCATCTGGGGATGGTAGGAGCTGGAGATAATGATAAATCTGGAGATGTTTCTCTGTTAGGAGTTTTCAAAAAAAATTTTTTCACTAAGGTAATTAACTTACCCACATCGGGAAATTCATCTCTGATATGCTCAGCCATACGGTGCAAGGCATGTGCTATACATGTTATATGCAGCGTAGGTGGGTATTGCTTCTTTGGTATCTTTCCGGTTTTAAGCATGCTGCTGCATCGCTAATAAATAAAAGAATGCTTCTATTTTTCTGCAATGGATTATCGAATAACATATCCAGACATTCGTTAATTATTTGCACCATATTTCAGCGTTTACCTTATTACGAAATTTAGTCGCAATAAGGTACGGTTGATAGGGCATTACGCATCGATCTAACCTGTCGATGGTTTCATCTGCTGATTCTCATAAATAATGATTGTGGATACTTGATTTTATGGCGTTCGTAACATTATTGTGACATTTTGGTATGCTAGTTCTTCATAACTGGGAATTTTTTTATGCGTATATTTTTCAAGGAAGGCTTTCAAACTGGGGTTCTGAAGTTTTGATAGAGGAATGTCAGCAGCCAGGAATGCCTCACACGAATCCAAATTAAAGTTCTTCCAAATGCGATGCTTGTATATGCATTTTTGTTTCGACATGCTGAAGTAACCGTGATTTCTGCTTACGCGACAGATTTATACCACAAGTTTCACAATATACCTCGAAATCATTTACGATGGTAAAACATTCTCCATACTCCGCAATCCATGCGTTCACCTTTGAACAATTTTGGAATGTAGAACCAGAAGCCATTTTAAAACCTACAAGCTTATCAACAGCTACGAACGAACTAAAGTAAAGAATTCAAAAACCCTCTAAAGTAAAGAGAACTATGGAGATAAATAATAATAATAATGATAATAATATTAAGAAAATAATACCTAACCCACTAAACTAAACAGAGAAACCCAAAATACCTACAACCTACGGAAAAAGGTATAAAATATAAACTAAATTAAACGAAGAACTTTTACAAACCAAAAAAAAAAATGTTAGAAAACAACAATATCCTGCGTGACAATAATATATTCGTACACATATATGTATTTACATAACACAAACAATCAGAGGACATACCAACTATTGATAGGCGTAACCTATCCGACACTGCACAGATGCTTACTGCGTTACGATAACTGATGTTTATACATATGTATGGATGTACAAAAAACTCTGACTCGTTCTACGCCGCTGAGTATCGAAAAATTGTCGTGGCATAAAATATAAAATGCTTCGCTCTGATAATAACTTAAATTAACTTGCTGTTGTTGGAATGGACCTTCAAAATCTCTATGATCTTGCACTACAATTTCTGGGATTTATGCCACTTTCCGTGCGCTTCACAGGCGTCGGTTTGGGAGTAGCCGTTCTTATTTTTCGTATGTTTATGCATATTGCTTTAATAGCAGAAAACCAAATGCACATTTCATCCTTCCAGATAGAAAAAATCTCTCTACTTGTATACTTACATGGGTAACAAGCTCGTCTCGCGTCCCCACTCCATCGGATAGTCTAATATGCGAAGCATAAGTTTGCGTATGTATTACGAATCACACACTCGAACGACTACTCCTATACCGACGCCTGTGAAGCGCGCGGAAACTGGCGAACTTTATTTATAAGCACCTGTTGGTAATTATCGCGATGTTAGTTGAGAAAACAATAACTTTTGGAATAAGTAGAAAATACTTCTAGCTTGTGTTAGAAATATGTCAAAGAATCGACGAATTCTATTTAAAATTTTCTACTTTTGCACGTGTTACGAAGTATTCATGCATGATCTGTATGATAGAAAATTTCTAGTAATAATAATAAATTTGGAAAACCGGGTATGCAGTTTCTTTCTGAATGGATTTAATGAAACTCCATCTTTTTAAAAACTCAATGTTTTGTTCCTTATTTTGAATTTCATCAGGAGCTACTGTAGTGTATGAAGAAAGTCAAACATGATATAAATATGTAAACTATTCACAAGCAAGAGGAGAAGGCGTTAACGACAATACTCGGAAAGTTAAGCATTATAACACAAGAACAAGGACAAGCAATTTTAAATTTTATAAAATTAGATTTTAAAATATATCGAAGACGACAGACTAAGTCTATAATAAAAATAATACAAACTGATTTTAAGATATGAGTTAACGGACGAAATTTAATCGTTCGTGACAAGTTGTTGATAGTGTCAATTACATCGTCTACTGTCGTACTCATGCAAAGATTGGTTGAAACGTACTTGCAGTAGTAAAAATGTTGCATTCATTCGGTTATTTGTACAGTTTCTTGTTGTTGGTGATAATGTCATCATGTCGGTGATGTCGATGTAGATGTGGATGATGTTGTTTTGATGATTCTTCTTTCTTCAAATTCTTCTTTCTTATTTCTTCAAATTATTCAAATGTTTCTCGTTTGATTCGTTGAACTTGTTGTTTCTTGAATTTCGGATTTCTGTTTCTTGGTTATCTGTTGAGATTTTGGTCGTTTCCCAGACCCTATACTATAACGTTGTGGAAGCTTCTAGGACTGATTTTGAAGTCTTTGAAGTTTGTTCTTTCCGCCAGCGCTGCGTCGTTGGAGAGTTGCATCCTTGGACCATGTATATTGCGTAGCCTTCTGCTGTTGCTGTCCAAAAGATTAGAGAAAGATTAGATTAAGATCCACTCACTCGTTTTCGGCGTTGCTAATTCTCCAGCGGTGATGATCAGAATCTCACCGACTGCGCCAGTTAACGGACAGAATTTAACCGTTCGTTAAAAAAAATATTTGATGCTATGTTTATTTTTCATTGTATTATTAGCATCTCGCACTGCATTTTTTTTTTGTATTGTTTTATTTTGTCCTTTAAATGGTATTCACAGTTGGACAATAAAGACTATTATTATTATGATTATTATTATTACTATTATAAACGCGGTTCTGTGCTTTTAATTACTGAACCTAAATACTTGGCCTTGCCACGCGTAAGATAGTATCGATATTTAGTCGTTGCAAGGGGGGAGACAAAACATATACCGGCAACTGTACATTTCACAGTTTCAGATAGACACGAATAAACGCTAAATCGCTAAAGAAGTCGTGTGCCGCAGTACAGTATAACAATCTGTAATATTAAATAATAAAAAAAAGCAATTAAGTGAGCTATAAGAATATTAAATATTGTTAAAATAAAATATTGTACAAACAAATTCAATCGGGAAGAGATAAGCGACCAGGCGCCAAGACAATTAAAGCATTTTAGCTCTAGCTGTGCTAGAGAGAAGACGTGTTAAGCTGTATGATGTATTACGGTGTAATTTCCTGCATTGATAGAGTTTAAATTTAGTTTCAAGTTCAAGTTTTTTGGTTTGGTTTCAAGTTTAAACCAAACCCAATCATTTGATTCAAATACGTGGCCTGGAGCTTAGAGAAAGTCATAATTATTGTATAGATGAATTGAATAAATTAAAATAAATAAAATTTAATTTTCTATTTTGTTTACAAACGTTTACACGCTGTTGTCAGCTTGTCAGTCATTTTCTAACTAAATATCAAATATTCTATGTTTACTGGCAAAAAAGATTTCAACGCTAGAAAATAATTACACAAAACCGCAATAAACAACTGGTTCTTCTATATGGATGCAACCGTTTCGACCATAGGGACCAGTCGATTGAAATGACACGTATAGACGTCCACAAACAGATTTTCTTTTCGTTAAATGTCCAACCGCAAAGACGGCGACGAAACAGAAAAAAAGAACAAAAGGAAACTAATTACCTTTTGCGCGACGTGTCCGTCCCTTTTTACATCGCTAGCATGTAGCAATAATTGGTACCGAATTACAAGGGACTCTGACCAAGCCGTGGACGGGTAAACAACACATAATAATCTCTTCCCAATTTTTACGTTGATTTTCTCTTATTTCTTTATTTGACGTGGAAGATGTCCGTGTTTTTTTTTTTCGGTTTCTCATTTAGCTTCGTTTTATTTCAGGTGGAACCGGAAGGAACGTCTGAATTACCGGCTGCTAGTCGACAATTGTTTCTTGAGAAGGTAAGTCTGGTCAAATTAAGGAAGTTGGCTATTAATTGTATGGGAGTGGGAGGAAAAGGTGGAGAAGTTTAGAATATCATACAATAGTACTTTTTTACAAAAAAAAAACATGCGAAAAATTGTTGTTGCGCTTCATTTTGGACGCTTATTATTAAAGGTTTAAATTTGGAAAAGTTGCTAAGTTTTGTGTTTGTTAAGAACTGGAAGAGAAAATGGACTTGTAACAAGGGACCTTCGAGATTAACAAAAAAAAAGAGATGGAGACGCTCATTTTCCTCCTTTATCCCTTTATCCCTTATTTCACCTTGTAGAGAAAAAAAATAAAACCATATACTCGAGGCCACTTTCGATCTTCTGTCTAATGCTTCAGTGGAAATTTTTAAGTGACGTTTCGGTTCTTTCTGGCCATGATCAACTTTCTAATTATTTTCTATTACCTACAAATTAATTTAAAAATAAACATGAATTAAGTATATTGCATGGACCCTAGAACGCTGGCAGTAGAAATAGACAATTTACAAACAAAGAGGTTGCCTACAGTGAAAATCACCAATCTTTGTAGTTACGTCATACTAGTTTAGGACGTGTGCAGTGCGTGAAGCAAATGCAGGTACACCAACTGTGCGTGCAATGAATTGTCGAGTTATTTGAGATTATAAACGTTTTTATTAAATTTTCTTTTGATGTCTTTCCTTATAACTACAATTCTTGGTTAATACTTTAGTCAAATTTGAGTTTTAGAAACAAATAGTGAAGGATTGAAATCATCAGGATTAAAAGTAGCACAGCCTTCATTTGTACTTACGGAATGGAAATGAATAGGTTGAGCTTACATCGATACCTTTTTCTTTAAAATAGAATGTACGAGAGTCGTTCAATAAGTTCTTAGAAAAAGAAAAACAAAGTATTTTCTGTAGATCTTTATTTATTTTTCGACATAATCTTCATTTAACCCTATACACTTTTTCAAGTGTTTCTCCAACTCTCTTAAGCCCAAAAAGTAGGATTTCGAAAGGTGCTCATAATAAGCATCTGTTTGAGCTGTTTGACTTCCTCGTTCGACATGAACCGTTGTCCGCCGGGCTACTTTTTTCAAATTTGGAAATAAAAGGAAGTTACTGAGGGTCAAATCCGGTGAATACGCTGGATGTTGTACTAATTCGAACTTTAATTCCGTAATTTTGGCCAAAGAAACTGTGCAGGTGTACACCCGTGCATTGTCTTGATGGAAGAAGATCTTTTTCTTTTTCAAACGAAGACGTTTCTTCTCCATTTCTTCGCTCAACCGGTCCAATAACGACGCATAATACTTTCCAGTTATTGTTTGTCCTTTTTTCAAGTAATCGATGTAGATAATTCCGCCCGCATCCTAAAAAACTGCAGCCATCACCTTCCTGGTCGATTTCACCGTCTTCACCTTCTGCAGAGCCCGTTCGCCTTTAAAAATTTACTATTTTGACTGTTTCTTTGTCTCCGGAGTGTAGTAGTGTATCCGTGTTTCGCCCATAATTATGTATCGACGGAGAAACTCGTCAGGATTACGACGGAAAGGCATCAAAACAGCCTCAGAGTCGACCACATGATTGGGTTTTTTCTCAACTGAGAGCAAACGCTGCACCCATTTTACCAAGATTTTTTCACAACATTTTTCGTACAACATTGAAAACACTGTACCTTACGATATGCCGATGGCCTCAACTATTTCACGCACTTTGATTCGTCGATCATTCAAAACTACATCGTGGATTTTGTCATCATTTCGGGGTTAGACGACCAACGAACCGTCCTGAAGACGCCAACCGCAGTGTTTGGCGAAACGTCGACGGACACCAACTCTAGACCACGGCCAAGTACTGTCAGTACGAACACAGTTAATTAAATTTAAATTTCAATATTGAAAGGAAAGAGCTCTCTTCCTTTTCGTCTTCTGGCCCACAATTGACTGTCAGGACAAAGCTTCTTTTTGCTTCATGTTCATAGCTCTCTAATTGTTTTTTCTGTATGGTCTATGCAATTTTAATTGTACAGGTCTTGCGACATATCTAAAACTTATTTGCCGCCATGTCCATCTCAACCAATAATATAAAGTAATCACCTTTAGTATGTGTCCATATCAATTCAATCACAATAAAATCACTTTTTAATTTCTCTTGGTTATTTCCCAAGGTTCACTCTTATTCATAGTATTTTCACGGGAAATATTATTATTTAACCACGTAGTAATGCTTCCTTGGGACCAACTTTGACTTGGCGACTTTTGAAATAAAACAAATACGAAACATTGTCCATTAATTGGTGGTTCTTCTAAATTGGGGATTAGTTGTGTTTCAACTCACTCTGTAAATCGCCATAGTAATCACTTGATTATTTAATGTTGTAGTAGATATCAAGTTTGCATTTCGTATAAAACCATTTCTGGTACCTTACACGCAAAACAATGAAACGTTATAATCTTCGGTTTTCTAACACTCGTTATATCGTCACCCCGCTAAGAATTTGTTTGACCTTACTTTGAAAAAATCCACGTTTCGTCTAGGAATACAATATCTCCTTTTAAAGACGTTGTCTACGTTTCCTGATATTTTCTCAAAAAGGCAGCTCGTAAATACCAATATATCATTCTTCCCCATAAGAGCTCTGCGGTTATCACCTTTTTTAAACTTAAATCCCGAAGGATGCAGTAAACGTTGCAATGAAGAAATGCTAATATGTAAAATATTTCTATGTTATAGCACTTTTTACTGTTACATGTGCTTCTATAAAAATATATTAAATTAGAACTGGAATTTAATTCTGGGAATTAACTTGCTGTACTTGTACACCTCGTAAATTATCCTTCGAGCATCCATTTCAATTCTCTCTGATACATCACGTGTTTTGGACATCACTTTTGACTTGTAAGGAGCTGTCGAAGTACTGGATGAAGAAACGGCAGATGTAGCTTCTTTCTTGTACTTCACATCGTACACAGTACCTACAGAAATTCCCAAAGCAATTGCAATTCTCTCTAAGCTTTGATTTAATATTAATCAATTATAATTTATCTCCTGGGGCGCATCAACGGCTATTAAAGGATTTTCATTCTGTTTTTCTTTTTCGAAATACAATAGCCAACGACAAACTAGCTCTTGGCAACAAGAACCAAGTCGTCTACCGGGCATCTTGAGTTGTAACCCATAAAAGATGTTCAAGGCTTCTTTGACATCTTAAGACTTACGACAAAGTAAACGATTTACTTTATTATAGTTATGAAAAAGACTTTCGGCAAAAGAAATACGAGATAACGCTCATATTTCTTTAATAATGCATAAGTTGTATGCACTGCAGTAAACATTATGAAAGCTCTTATCTATACATTGCTCGATCATATTCTGTCTCACTTCCACTAGTTCATTATTAGAGTAGGCGAATTCGGGTGCGCACCATCGGCGCAGCTAACGAATGGACTCTCGCATGCGAAACACTGGTCAGTATCTAGTTCGGTGCTGCCTGCAGTGTACGTAATAGTAGCGACGAAGTACTCTGTGTTCTGTTTTTAATAATGCCGAAGGTACCTAGATTGAGAAAACAGCTATTATTAAAGACAGTGAATAGGTTCATCAATGATTATCCGGATTTGACTTACGAGGGCGTAAAAATTAAATGTTTTTAGTGTGCGATAAATACCTAACGTGTTGGTCACAAACACATTGTAAACGGCAATGTGCAAAGTGCAAACCGTAATAATATCGAAACCTGCGTCGCCGCAAAATACGAAGAATCCTTATTTGATTTATGTACAATGATGATTCGGTGTAATCTGGCGTTTACTTTCTTAAACGACGATTCATTTATTTCATTTTGGAACAAATACGTCAATATTACATTACTGAGCAGGACCACGTTACGAATTGTTTACCATCTGTGCGTGTACACTGCCGTTTAGAGAAGTTCGGTCGGTTAGTAAAAAACATGAAAAGATTACAGAAACAAACGAAACTAAAAACAAAATGCAATTTTATTGTATGTACAGGTAAAAAAGACAAAAATACATAAATAAAAAGTTATAGAAATGTCTTTTCTACAATGGATTACGGTCGTGAAAGCCTACACTCAAATAAAAAGTTATTCTGGCCTAATATAACATACTGAACATTATATTTTTTTTTTCATCGAAAAAACCTCCTTTTCTGTTAATCACCGCTCGAACTATTCCAGGCATTCTTTCGATAAGTTTTGTTAAAACCGATTGCAGAATATTAATCCATTCATGTTGCAGAATATTCCGTAAATGTTCTTGTGAAGTTGGGCCTATTTTTCGGATCCTCCTGTCCAGTTCATCCCACAACAACTCTATCGGGTTCAAATCTGGGCTTTGTGGGGGCCATGTCATTACTTTCACGGTGTGCTGTTCTTCTTGCTCCTTTAGATAGTTCTTACACACTAACGCAGTGTGTTTTGGGTCGTTGTCATGCATGAATGTAAAGTTGCGGCCTATTATACGCAATTCTGATGGCACTGCATGATTCTGGAGTATTGCAAAATAATTTTCCTTCCTCATTACACCCTGCACTCTGCATAAATCTCCCGTCCCAGCAAAGGAGAAACATCCCCGCACTAACACAGAACTACGCCCTTGCTTCACTGTAGGCACAATGCAGTTCGGGATCACTTTTCGGTTTTAGATCTTCGGACATAAACTCGTCGATTTTGCCCAAAAACCTCAAACCTTGACTCGTCACTCCAAAGCACGTGTTTTCAATCATCTAACGACCAATCCAGATGAGAACGGGCCCACTGTAGTCGTTTTGCTCTGTTGCCCCGACTTGTTGAAGTTGAAGTCGACGTTTTACCGTACTCGCCGAAACTTGTTCCTCACGGCCGCGATTGAGTTCGGCTGCTATTTGTGGCGCTGTTAATTTTCTATTGCGTTTGCTTAATAATACAATTCCCAAATCTTCAGCTTTTGTTGTTTTCCTAGATGCTCCAGGACGAACACGATTTTCTATAGTTCCAGTTGTCCGATATCGCTTTATGATGTCATTTACTGTTGAACTTCTCATATTTATTTTTTCAACAATTTGTCACCTCGAATATCCTTCTTCCAACAGCGTAATAATGCGTGAACGTTTTTCTTCGCTGATAGGCTTGCCACTTGCCATTTTGAAGTAAATTTCCTTAAACTTTCGCGCAAAACCGACAGATGCACACCAACACACGTTTAACAGTAGAATGAAGCAAATTTATATCTTTACGCCCGTGATAAATAAACAAGAATGATATTGCGGTATATTTCCTAAATGTACTGTTCGTTAATAATCCCCAAACGACCCGTTTCAAAAGATCGGTATTTCCGAGAAATTCTTGGAATGATAATAAAAGGGACTTTATTGTGGTTGTCGCAATATTTCTACTTTACATAATAATTTATGGCTTCAACCCCTTAGAAAAGAGTGTATGCTTAATATTTTTCTAATTTTATGTATTAATAATTGTATACAGTGTGATATAATAGATTTTTATTGTATGACCGAACTACACTGAACGGCAGTGTACATTTAGAAAATAAAATCAAGGCTGAACTGAAAAATAAAAAAGTGTGCTTATGTGTGGATGAAACAAGCGGCATTTTACTGTCATAAATATTTTGAGAATATAAAGAAGGTAGTTCTACTATTGGATTCGAAAGAATGCAACAAGTCTGAAAAAATTTGAAGATAGTCAGGTTAAAGTGATTTACAAACTATTCACAGCAATTACATCGGAGTAGTGCAAGCAATAGAAAAATTACAAAATTCTTGACTGTCGTTAGAGGAATCACTGCAAATTGTGAAAGATGTAGACGCACAGCTTGTACAGTTGCGCAGTTTGGTAGAAGATGCAAAAAATGAGTGTGTTCTAATATTAAGTTTGAAAGTGTTTTAGACAAAGATTTAGATTTTGCCACACTTAGACAAATTTGTGAAGGTTCGTCTACAGATACGTTAAGTTGTTTCAAAGATTTTTTTAATTATGCAAATATAACCACTAGATGTAGAGCGATCGTTTTCTTTATACAAGAGCAACGCAGGATATGTTAAAAATATTTAATCTCGCCAGTTTTTCAAGTCACGGAAGACGCTTAAGACGGTAAGTTTTTTTTTAATCATCGAACTACATACTCTCGATTTTATTTTTTTATACATATGACTAGAGATGGCAATTTCCCGTGTTCATTCAGTAACATAGAGACAATTTATCGAGATCGGTACATAAACCATCTTAAAAACTTTTTTGTATCTAGCACCGCAGCGGCACCGTTCGCGATAATATATCTCTGCATACTGACTTTATTAATACTTAAAAAAATATGGACGTACAGTGACATTTTAATGTTTTATCTCCCTCTAAGACGATATATATATATATATCTACCGGTCGTAGCCGTGCGTTTGGATTATTGCAAATTTTTCTTTTTTTGTTGGAATTTAGTACAAATTCCAAAATTATCAAATTCAAGTTAATTAAACGGATACTTTAAAAGAAAATCAAAATTTAAACATTTTTGTGTCTCCGTGTATTGTGCTAATTCTATTGTAATGTTTCAACGAGACGTCTACGAGGTTATAAGTCATCAGCGCCACCCCGACATCTGTTCTTGGCGTTTCACGTTGTCCACATATCGAGTATAAGGGTCCATCTAGTAGTGGAAAGCCCGATTCCTATTAGAAAATTCCTTCTTTTAGCCAGTTATCTTTGGGGCGTAGAAATAAGGAAATTATTATTAGTTTCTTTTGACACAAAAGTCTTAAATACTGCTTTCTACCGTACCTCCAAATTGTGCAAGTACGCGTATTCGTATTTTGAACGAAAAGCTTAATTATTACACGTACACTGACAATTTTATGTTTTGTCTCCCCCTTTCCACCACTCGTAGCCGTGCGCTTGGATTATTAGGATTCGCAGGTATCCCATTTTAGTTTATGATGGGTATTCCCAATAAACGCGGTTCTGTGCTTTTATTCGCTGAACCTGAGTACTTGGCCTTGCCACGCGGAATATAGTATCGATATTTAGTCGTTGCAAGGGGGGAGACAAAGCATAAGCCGGCCACTGTACATCTTAAGTAGTTAAGTCGTATGTTATATGCTTCTATTTCGCTTATGTATACGTATACTTCCGATTTTTAGTTATTACGCTTGCCTTCACTTAACCGACCAATCAATGACGTGACTACAAAGTTTCTTGAGTTTCACCGTTTATCTAGCGCCAAAAGTGTTTGCATTTTTAGCTACAGATATACGAACAGTTACTAATATACAGCTACTCAAAAAAAACTAAACATCTATGCATTAAACCACTGATAAGAAATACACAGACTTATGATTTTATATAAAGTAGCTTATTTGAAACACTTCACTATCACCTCTTACCATAAACACTTCACTGAAACTGTACGCAGGCAGCAATATTGAACATTAGTTCAGTATTGCTGCAGTGCTGAAGATGATAGCTTAGCTATCGAAACGTGCGTACGGTGTCAGTGAAGTGTTTGTGGTAAGGGGTAATAGTGAAGTGTTTCAGTGTTCCAGTGTACATAATTTAGCTTATTTGAAATGTTATTATGATTGCTTATTCTGGGTGTTCCGCTTATAAATTAGAAGTTAAAATAATATTAGAATTAGTAAACATGGTAATAACATGTCGTTGTTTGAGAATTGAACGTTTCATTGTTTTGTTGATAGCTGCACATTTAATTTAGTTTACAGTACAGTAGATACTGTACTTTTGTGATTCTTTGAATTTACTTACCGCGTTGAGCTGTATATACTATGCATCGAATTTATTATTATATATATTGCTATGTTTTATATGGGGAAAAATAGAGAGGATGTCGAAAATGTTATACGTATGAGTCTTGTTGTAATTGGAGGTTACATTAATTTAGAAGTTGTCGAGAAGAGAAAATGAAATACGAAAGAAGTAAATGTCCGTTTTCTCCTCTGCCGTCGTTCTCTGGACTTGTAATATATTTCTACCACCCACGCTCCAAATGTGAGAAAAGGAATTTTCTTTTAGAAATCGAGCTTTCTAGATGAGATGTTACGAGATCTAATGATTCTCTATTAATAAGAAAAATAATTTTACAAGGGTCTTCCCGAAGGTAAGGTCTCAAATTTCTTTTAGAAGTACAAACTAAATAGAGAATTTGGAAAATGGATTGTTAACAAAAGAATTAGAGAAGCAAAAGGATAATTTACGAAACCAAATAAAGAAACGCAGATTGACTTTGATGATATCAACGGATGTTTTAATGATATCTATCATTATTAATTGTAGAATAAAGAGTGTTTTCTCAAAACAAAAACAAAAATGACGAGAATGATTCCAATATATGGGGATACCAACAACCCTGAAAACTATTGGCCTATATCCATTCTACCAGCTTTCTTATTACAAGACTATAAGGAACAATAAATACAACAACAAATCATAACATTCGGTTGCATACTGTAGATTCAAAAAATTTGTGGAAAGAGTTAATAATAATAATCAGTTCCCTTTTGTTCCCTCCTTCCTTCTTCCTACTTGAACAAGCCACATCTCCTAGCTGCTCTACAAAAGGTGTAAGTAGGAGCTCGTCGCATAATATTTGTCCTTGCAAACGGAAGAATAAAACAAGTATCTTATCTTGTATTTAATCGTGGCACCAGAAAGTTTATTCGTTGAAGTAAGAAGGGGTAGTCGATGTCACTCCGCAACAATTTCTGTAGGAATCTCTCACAAACACCATCCCTTCTCGTACTCAAAGCTACCACGCTGTGCTTTTCCAGTAATCCATCCTGCGAAGTACCCCTCTCAGGATATATTCCATCAATCTTGTATGAGAGATATTTAAGAAATCCTCGATGGATGCGATCCAGGCTGAGACAATCACAGGCATATAGGGGATACCAGATTAGAACAGCAAATTCTAGTTTGCTTAGTACAAAAGCGTAGTATAATGATTTTAATAAGGTTGTATTCTTGAAATATTTAGAGACACGCATAATAAAACCAAGAGATTTTATGGCTTCAGAATAGATGTTGTTAATATGAGTCTCAAAGTTCCAAGTTACGTGATAAATTATCACCACTGATCTGGTAGGGGAATATAAAAGGTGAAGAGGAGCGTGAATACGTAAGTACGCAACATTTCTCAACATTCAGTTTGATCTTGAAACGTTTACACCATTCTACCAGCACATCAAGACCACTTTGACACTTTCCTGTGTCATCAGCCGAAGATATTTCCGAGAAGATTTTAATGTCATCTGCGTAAGCGAGGGTCGGAAAATTGATATTCAGTAGCAAATCATTAATATAAAGTACAAACAATAATGGTCCCAGGTTCGATCGTTAAGATTATTAAACATAGGAGAAAATCCAAATGTTTCAATCCCTGCAGCCCTTCTGGATCCAAATGCCTTTAATGAATATTTTATAAATTATATACCTCAACAGAAGGCGAATAATGAAGATCTAATATAGTTTTATGCACGTAGCAGAAGGAATTTCTTTAAAGGCTTATTCCAACTAAAACTGATGGATTCTGCTACCATTGCAATCATTTTATGTGATATTTAAATCAACGCAATCGGAGCTGATGGCATTAACGCATTCATGCCAAGGTTTTTTTGCCCGTACATAAATCCCGTACTGGTGCATATGTTTATTACTAAACTGTCCCATCCATGTGGAAGTATTCGTTAGTGGTCCCAGTCGTAAAGAATAATGATCCTACAGGATTGACACATTTTAGACCAATAAGTATATTACCGACGTTGTCCAAGATTCTTGAAAAAATTGTTGATATGTTACTTATTGTTATATGATATATTGCCAACATACCAATCCGTTTTCGTCCGCATCATAGTTGCGCTATGGCTTTGCTGGATGTGACGGACCAAGGGCTGCAGACCGTGGCCAGGATAGTATTTTAGTGTTATTGCACTTCAGCAAAGCGTTCGACGCGTTAAATCGCTAATTAAATCTAGCAATACTTCATTTCGTCGTTCATTCTTTAAGAGTTACTTGTCCGGTCGCACCCAGTCGGTGATTGTGGCAGGCACGAGATGTAGCCCATTGGGCGTGCCACAGGGATCGATCCTGGGACCGTTGTTGTTCGCTATTTATACTTGCAATTTCGATAGCTATTGTGTGTACCACATGTATGCGGATGACACTCAATTCTTATACTCGTTCTCTAATTGTAGCGTCGCTACTTCCGTAGATCACTATCTTCATATAAACCCGGACAAATCAGTAGCTTTACTATTTAGCAGAAAATTTTATGTAACTGATTTTAACTTGGTATTGAATGGTACGCAGTTACAGTTTGTTACCGAGTCAAAAAACCATGGATTGATAATAGATAAAAACTTAAGGTTTACGTCACATATTTCAAGATGTGCTTGTGTTGCATATTCAAATCTAAAGGCTATTTACGCAAATCAAGATTTTCTCTAGCGAGAATTAAAAGTGAAACTTTGTGACAGTTTAGTTTTGTCACATTTTAATTATTGCGACGTGACGTATGGACCATGGATGTGATTGGATGTGATTACTCAGAGGAGAGTGCAACTTATCCAAAACTCGTGTCTCGGATTGATGCGTAGCATAGGAAGGTACTGTTGATTTCTTGTACCTTGAAACTGACCAACTGGTTGAATATGAAGAATAGAAGGTTATTGCACTTAGCATGCTTATTTCATAAAATAATTATTCTCAAATCTCCAGTATATCTATGCAGGAAGACAACATTTCAATCTGATGTTTACCATATAAACATTAGGAATAGGGTATATAAACAGAACACATCAGAAAATGCCTAGAAACAATAACCAAAAAATATAATGCTAAGATAGCTTAGCTTCCTCATGGTATTGATGGAATAATTCACGACAAACACAATAAAAGGAGAGAAAAAAAATACACTAACACACGGACATGTTTCTGCCTACCCGACTTCATCAGCGTGGTTTCGAGAATATTTTTCATATCTCTACCTTTTATCGCTGTTGCCTCGCAGTTAATACCACAACTTTCAAAACGACAAACTCGACATTTCTTGACGCCCTCTAATGCCAAAGAAATGCATGCCTGCTGTTCAGAAAGCAGCGACATAAACCGAGTACTGTTCCCCAAACCATCCCTCGAGCAGTTCACATGACTGCTAAGAAATGTCGAGTTTGTCGTTTTGAAAGTTGTGGTATTAACTGCGAAGCAACAGCGATAGAAGGTAGAGATATGAAAAGTACTCTCTGAAGCACGCTGATGACGCCGGGTAGGCAGAAACATGTCCGTGTGTTAGTGTATTTTTTTTTCTCTCCTTTTGTTGCGTTTGCCGTGAATTATTCCATCAATACCATGAGGAAGCTAAGCTATCTTAGCATTATATTTTTTGGTTATTAGGAATAGGGGATTATTGACACCTGCTATGCACAAAACTACCTTCTTCGAACGTAGCTTTAACTAAGGTCTACAACGGTATTCCTAATGATTGTAAATCATTGCCCATGGTTGCTCTTCGATGGTCCACAAAATCTAGTTTGCTGAATTTATCTGTATAATGGATGTTGAGGAATGATTTAAAATTTTAATTATTTCTTAAAGAATGATTTTTTTTTATTAATTGACCAAAGTACAAGAACACCCATTTGGCGTACATTAAACAAAAAATTACTTTTTAAACACCACGTTTGCCAAATGTCCTGCATGGAAATTTATGCATTCGTGCAGTCGGACCTAGAAATTTTGCATGACCATGCGCAGCATATTGACGGGTATTGCTTCAATTTCCTCTCGGATGCGTTGCTTGAGAGCTTGGATAATTCTGGGTGAATAGCCCTCGAAGACTTTTGCTTTAAGGACCCCCATAAAAAGTGGTCGAAAACTGATAAACCAGGTGAACGAGAAGCCCAAACGATGTCCTCGTTGAAAATGTAAGTCTTGGCGGAGAATTAACATTGTTCCAACTGTTCTTGCACTCCCACCATTTTTTTTGTCGTTGATCCAGTTTCTTGGAGGTTGTTAATCCACGTTCTAATCGCGTTATCAGACGGCACAGGTTGGTTGCGCGGTATATTGAAATAACGTGAAAAAACGCGACGCGTTGAATAAAACTCGTTATTCCTTAACTGCGTAGCCGCGTTGTTCACCCGTCCAACGGTTCATTGTCAACTCAATGGTAGGGTATGTTGATGGGATCCAACGACATTCGTACCCACTACCAACTTACGAGCTCTAAGTTCAGTCTAGTTCACTTCAACTCATCTCGTTTCATTGCCAGACCCTGTATAATAGTGTGCAGCTATCTATGTTTGTGTTTGGTATTGGGTTTAAAGCAGATGTGCTTTATTTGTGGACCCCGCCCATTGATTTTCTAAATATGAGCTTTTTATTTCTTGAGTATACTTATGTTGATCAACTTCTTTTTCTAATTTCTTAGTTGGAAAATAAAATCACTATTATTATTATTATTATTCCAAGTTCGAACAGATACCCGCTAAAAGATTATTACGACATCGCAACACGGATTACGTAATAGTAAATCGAGTATAACGGGCCTGTCCGAGGTAATGAGATGTGCAATGGACGCACCAGATCGGCGAGAACAAATGCTGTAATTTGAGTCAGGCTTTTGACTCCATGAATATTGGTTTGCTGAGGAGCAAGCCGTACTATTATGGCACACGTAGCAGTGTGCATGACTTGCCGTCATTTATTAAACGGGTAGCCAGCAATATGTCGAGATGAACTCAAAGAAATCTAGCATCAGAAATGTGGAGCGCAGTATTCCTCCAGGATCTGCGTCGGGGCCTTTTCTCTTGTTGTAAAAAGATTTTACATTAATTTAGAAGTTGTGGGAAAGAGAAAATAAAATACAAAAGGAATAAATTGCCTGTATGAGATAAGGTAGCTGCGAAATTTGAAACTCTCAAACTTTTCAATTGTCCGTTAGTAACAGAAAAATGTCGTACACCAACGAAGAGAAACGAGATTGGTTTTTAGCCATCGAACCGAAGTACAACGATAGCGAGTATAAGATATTTACAATTGTATCCAGAACGACGAACATCGTATCATTTTTCCAGATTTTGATAGAAACTTGGTCGAGAATAGGTCGTTTAAAAAGCCGCGTAATGTTTATGTTAACAGGAATTTAAATGGAAAGGTGTGTTTTTGCAAAGTTTATGTAAATGTTGTTTGCACCAATACACCTTATTTCCTTATTTGTAACAATGAATGAAAATAGCAGTAGCAATAGTAAAATTAATACTAATAACAATGAACCATTAATTACAGTAAATGCTCAAATAACTGTCCATTTTAATGAAATGCACAATTGCACACGTTTTCCAGCATTTTGAACTACCCTTTGTATGGTTGTTCCAGGAATTACATCGACGGCATTCTGAAGTCTACCTCGAAGTTCTTCAATGTTCTATGGGACATCGACAATATAAATACGGGGGTAATTCAGTAATAATTCAGTTCGGCGTTATCATGAAGCAAATTTACACCTTCAGTCGACTAGTCCACGACGTTTCAGGCTTTACTTTGTCTTCGAGCATATCACTGTAATACTGACCGTTGCTCTTCGAGATATTCTCAATAAATAGGCCCCTGCGAATCCCAGCATTTACCAGCACACGGTTGGGTCCCGAGAGAGAAAACCCGTATGCTTAAAGCCCTGCTGCTTAAACTCGGGCCCAAGATGATGGTTCTATGTTTTCATTCAACATCGTTCTTTTAACCGCTAATTGATTTGAAGCCTGGTTTCTTTGTGGGTGTCTGCAAGTTGTTTTGGAACTGATTTCGCACCGATTTTTCTATCCTGCAGCTTATTCCGGACGATGTTATGGACAGTTTTAACACTCGCGTGCGCATTTTCAACGGTAATACGTCTATTATTCCGAATTATCACGTCAATCAGAGATTCGAGCAATTTCGACCGATCGTGCACTTCGAAGGAGTCAGAGGCATTTACACGGCCACTTTTAAACTTGTAAACATTCGAACGGTTCAAATAATTTCTTCTGTACACTTCCAACCAACGCGCTCCGAAGAAGGAGAAGACGGTGAAATCGGCCGACGAGGTGATGACATCGGTTTTTGGGGATGCACTACACCGATTACTTGAAAACAGGACAAATAATAACTGGAAAGTATTATGCGCGGTTTTGATGGCCAAAATTATGGAATTAATGTTGCAATTAGTACAATATCCACCGTATTCACCGGATTTGGTCCCCCAAATTTGAAAAAATGACTCGGCGCACAACGGCTCACGTCGAACGAGGAAGTCGTCCCCCAAATAGGTGCCTATTTTGAGGACCTTCCGAAATCTTACTTTTTGGAGGGCTTAAAGAAAGCTGAAGCTTGGAGCTTGGAAAAGTTCATATGATTTTCTATTTTTTTCTAAGAACTTATTGGACGACCCTCCTAGCCACATTCCAGATATAGAGAAGAGTAATAATCTAAAACAATATTATGGCTTCCTTGCCTTATTTTGTCAGAGATTCTGTATAATAATTCCAATAATGCTAATGTTAAAGATTCTAGAATTGGGAAATTTTAATTAATCTAACAAGATAATTTCGTTAAAAAAAAATTCGTCGTCTTCTAATCTTCCCTCTAATTGTTTGGGGTACTCCAGTCGCTTTAAATTATCACCAGGCTGTGGCTAACATAAATGGTCGTTTGATTTGAACTCATTTCGGTGTAAACTTCTCCGTACTCGAGTCTGAGGCAAATTTAATCTTGACGGCCTTACGCGTGTAGATGTTGATGGATTACTCGCTATTGTTGTATTTCATTTCGGCCAATAAAACGTATTTAACACATCTTTTTCTCTTTGAGAGTTTCAAATTTCGTGGCTACTCTATTAAACGTATTCTTCGTCATAATATCAAAGTCCATTGTTTGAAAAGACACTGCTTATGATGGTGTTAAAGTCCAATATGTCGGCGATAAGAAATAAGCGAGTTGATGGTGACCAAAAGGAAACATCATATACAAATTTTTGCCAAATAAAGGTGCTACAGGTAAAGGAGCAAAATGAGCTTTTTTTACTTTTATTTTTAATTCGTCGGGCTCATAACAAATACAAAATTTAACAACTTTGCCAAATTTAAACCTATGTAAATATTGAAACACGTTCGCTTTTAGTTGCCTACCATAAGAGTTGCAAAACTAATAGACAAATTACCCGAGAATTAAAAGTACACCCTCCTACTGTCGATTATAACATTAAAAAATATAAGGCAAGTGGTAGTATTTCTAATAAACCACGAAGTGGAAGGCCAAACGTGACAACAGTTGCAGAAGATCGCGAAATTGTAGTCACCAGCAAGAAATATAGGTAAAAAACCGCTCCGGAAATCACCGCAGAAGTAAATGAACATCGCGAGAATCCGATTAGCGTGGCTACAGTGAAACGTCGCCTACAGCGAGCCGATCTTCATGGTCGAATTGCTATGAAAAAGCCGTTGCTGCGGAAAGTTAACAAACAAAAACGACTCCAATGGGCCCGTGAACATCGAAATTGGACTGTGGAAGACTAGAGTAAGGTGCTTTGGACCGATGAGTCCAAATTTGAAATTTTCGGATCTCGAAGGCGAACATTTGTGGCCGAACGTGCAAGTGAGCACTGCATTATCCCCACAGTGAAGCATGGGGGTGGATCTGTTATGATTCGGGGCTGCTTTGGTGGCACAAGTGTTGGCGACATCGTCAAAATTGAAGGTACATTAAGAAAAGAAGGTTACCGGGATATCTTACAGCAGCATACGATACCTTCAGGAACACGAATTTTGGATCAGAATTTTGTCTTTCAACAGGATAATGACCCAAAAGACACGTCCAAACTGTGCAAGGAATATTTGCAGCGTTTGGAGACAGAAGGAGTTTTAAAGATTATGGAATGGCCACCCAAGAGCCTTGACTTGAATCCAATTGAGCTGCTGTGGAAAGAACTTGACCGAAACGCATGTCAATCAGCTCCAACGTCCGTTGGTAGTATGTGGAACGCACTACAATCAGCTTGGGTGAAAATAAACCCAGGCACGTTCGCAAAACTGATTGCAAGAATACCGCGCCTTTGCGCTGCAGTAATAAAATCCAAAGGAGGTCACATTGACGAAACAAAAGTTTAAACTTTGTAAACATTTTTCTTTATTTTTGACGTGTATTGCATAAAACTACGAAATAAATACATTTATAAATACAATTCTGTCTTATTTTTCTATGATTTATATCACAAATTTAGGGTACCGAAATAATTATGAGCGGTAGTGTACAATCTATTTTTAATAATAAGCGAGATCCTCGTGATGGGGATCGAAAATGAGCCAACCTGTATATTGCTTTACCTCTTATTAATACGCCTGGCAGTCTTTAGATAGTGAACGGTATAACAAATTCTATTAAAAGGCATATTCGTCATACCTGGTATTATCTATTTTTTTGGGTGTAGCTTGATTATATCCGTAATTAACAAAAGCTGATTTAATCAATTATTCAATTACTGCCTCCGGCACAAATTTCTCACAAGGGCAAATTGAAGTCGACTATTATGACAGCCACATACCAAAGATGCAGTTGTTCCTTCGACTAATTCAATTAAAAGATTATGACGCTCTTTGATTAGAAATGACGCATTCCTCATTAATTTTAAAAGTAATAAAGATGCATATGGTGTACGCTAGGACTGCGATGTGACATTAGTAACAGCAATAATTTCTCTAAAAAAAAAAACACTTTATTACACGCCATAAATAACTTATTTATAATCATCACATTCTTTTAGCTTGCAAGAGCTACTGTGTGGTAATGCATTCCGCTACAAACAATTTTAATCTATGAGTTATTAAAAAAAAAAACAAATTATTCGGTAGAAGTTAAAGAAAAATGCAATTATAATAATCCATAGAATTTAATTTTTTCATATTTCTACTTTAACAGGTTCGACAATCCAATACCGCTTGCCAGAATGGAGACTTCGCGACAGCCGTGGCTTTGTACACTGATGCTCTACAACTGGACCCTACGAACCACATCCTGTATTCGAATAGGTCGGCGGCTAAACTAAAACAAGGGCTTTTCTCTCAAGCGCTGCAAGACGCCGTAACTGCTAGGGATTTATGCCCAACATGGCCGAAAGCTTACTACAGGTAAAATGCATAAGATACGTTGCGCTGTTCCCTGTTTTGTACTTTTCCAGAACACATCACATATAATCCTTATGCTTTATCCTTAAGCCATTTGAGCCTTACGTTTGTGGAGTTTGTTGAAGTTGGCCCGCTGGTGCCCTTATTTTTTCCAACCACGTTACCCTTGGTCGACTTCTTGCTTTCCTTTTACTTGCTTTAATTTCGAACACCTGCCTACCTACCTTTTTTTCTATTTACTAATCATACCAGATATATTTCATCTATTTGACATACTGCATCCTGCTGGCTAAGACCCAATAGTTTCAGTGGGTATCCTCACGAAGTTCGCCTAATATTCATCACTCAGCCCTCTATCTAACGTCCTAGCTCACGCGATGTAGGTAGAAGCACGTAGTCATGATGTGTGGAAACACCATATCCACTATGCACTATCGTCTGCCACCCAGGCTTCAGGGGTAGACACGCTTCACCCTGTATGCACGAACGACATACAGACACACCACACTAAAACAAAAACTATTGAGAAAATGTCTGGTTTTACAGAGCGGCTTCCTTTTATTGTTAATGAATAACGTTGTTTTATGTCTGCACCAACTTATAACATAAACGTAGCTGTTATTTTTAATTTACGACTACATTGCTCGCCTCAGAATTAAGAACAAATACGATTATCTTATAAATAAAAGTGCTGATATTTTTTATTTTAGTTAATAAAAAACATTACAAAGATTCAGCGGCATCATGTGCAATTAAAACTTCTATGTTGAAGCGCAAAAACAATTAATTTGTTACGATTTTAATTAAATCTGTTAAGGACAAGAATGTAAAACAAAAGATAAATTACTTACATTCAGAAACGTCCTGCAAAGCCGTTAACTCATATCCTGGCGGTGCTTCTTGGATCCTGTGTCACAGGCATCGTTTTCGAGTGGTTGGGACGGTGTAACTACTGCAGTGTTGAAGAATGACAAAGAATCGGTGACAGAACCTTTAGCCTTTATTATAAAATTGTCGTTTGGCAGTGGAGTGTTTTCGAAAGAATTAAAACTTGCTTATATCAAACCTCAGAAGGGTGATCCTACTTTATAAGGCTATTGTCTGTGTTTGCGAAAGCCTTTCAATGTGGATATTCTAATTTTTTGCGTAATATAACCGGCTCTGTGGATAAAAATTATTATTCTACAGGCCTATTTACGGATTTTACTAAAACATTTGGCTGTGTGGACCACTCTATACCTTTATATAAATTGTCACGTTATGGAGGGAGGGGCTTGGCACTGAGGTTATTTGAATCATACTTGAAAAATCGCCAACAGAAAGTCATTATTAACGATAGAGTATTGGAATGTCAGGTTGTGACAATGGGAGTTCCACAGGAGTCAATGTTGGGGCCTTCCTTGTTTGTGGTTTTCATTAATAATCTGTATCGATCTCTGCACGGGAGCATGTTACGTGCTAGGCAGGTAACTTTAATATTCTTATATTATGCAGCTCCCTTGAGGAAATGCATTATTTTGCCTCCAGCCAAAGGGAGGTTATTATAACTTCAGGTACCTTTGTATGTATTTCCTCAGTGTGAAGCGGGTGAAGCGCATTTAATTGTCCCCCAACTGCTAATGGCGATTCGGCAGTTTACTGGAGCCACTGAAAAAATTTACACTATCGTGACTCGAACATACTGTGCCTAATTCTTCCCGGTCAGATATAGACGCTCTTATCACTGGATCACCAAGCCGTCTCTGAAGCAGATGAAGTTTATGCCGGTTAAGGTTGGACTTAGTAAATCAAGATCGTGAACATCTGAAAAGGGATATTTTCAACAATGCCCGCCCAGACATCAATCCTTTCATTAAACCAAGTATGATTTTTTTCCACCCAGTACCTGTTATCTTCTGCCCTGACCAATTAAAGAAAGAAATAGCTTCACCAGGAAAACAAATTCTTTCAATAAATTTTACGTTGCAATTTGTTATCAATTGATCTCGTCCGTCAAGATCATCTTCTAATAACCTTTGGGCAAATTGTGCCTTATAGAGATGCCACTTTTCTTTCTCTTTGATTGTGTTATGGTGGTCCTATGAATATCTTGCGGATTCCAAAGGTGATTTCTAAACTTCTATTTGCTAAATACTAATATGACCAATTGTAGTTTTTTAGCATAAACCTCTCGTTTTAACGGATAAACCTATTACAACCTGCATCGTTGAATTTGTATTTCAGAGAAGTATCAGAATCTTCAAAAGTATACAGGGTGTTCCATTTGTAACAAAGAAGTCGGCATTTTCTCAAACACACTGTAAATAGTATTGCACCGAATGAAATTATATAGAAAAGGTTTGATATTTAGATTTGACGTTGTTAATTAGTTTAGTGGGGCCAAATTATACATAAATACCCATACTTTGATATGAGTTTCATTTGTTTTGTGTGACTTGCGTTTGTCAGAGGCAGCTATCTTGAATTTTCTTAAATGGTAACCTAGGTTTAGTTTGGTGTCACTTAGCAAGTGATTGATTTATAAATACAAAACGATAATATCATAACCAAAAAATATAATGCTAAGATAGCTTAGCTTCCTGGTGGTATTGATGGAATAATTCACGGCAAACGCAACAAAACGAGAGAAAAAAGTACACTAACACACGGACATGTTTCTGCCTACCGGGCATCATCAGTGTGGTTTCGAGAGTATTTTTTATCTCTACTTTTTATCGCTGTTGTCTCACAGTTAATACCCACAACTTACAAAACGACAAACTCGACATTTCTTGGCGCCCTCTAGATAATATCATGTTTGTTTATTCTAGAATAATAAAGAAAATTCAAAAATGAAACAAATATTCCAAGTGGATAGAATAAGTAATAATAACAATAAACTGCTCAAATTGCTGTCGATTCACTTCTTAACAATACCTAAGTTTATCAACAAAAGCACCCAGTGCATTCTGCTGATATGTTTGTGATCGCAATAATTCTAATTCGAGCTTCTAATTCATCAAATATTGTTGCCCTATTAACTTTTCAAATATTTTCAGAAGAAAAAGTTCAAGGGAGTCATGTCTGGAGACCTAGGAGACCATTCAGACGGACCTCTGCATCCATTGCCTTGGAAAGATGTGATTTAAGAATGCACGAACGGGTGCAAGGCTTGCGGATTTATTGGATTTAGTTTAATCTCTTTTATCTTTGGTACAATTTTATTTTGTAATTGTTCCAAGTAACCCACAGATGTTAACGTACCATGTATAAAGGTATAAATGGGCCGGTAACATTTCCGCTCAATATTCTGCACCAAACGTTAAGCTTTTCTGCAAACTTGGTATGAGTTCTCAAGTTGACATGGGAATTAATAGGATGCCAGTACCTACAGCTAAAAACTATTTAACACAAATGTAGCTTGTCTTGAAAAAAGCTTTTCTTATAAAACTTTGATCAGCTTCAGGTCTTTCCCTCATAATTACTGAAAATTGTATCCTTCGATCAAAATCGTCTTCTAAGAGTTCATGAACTAAGTGTGGTTCGTAGGGATGATACCTAAACTGTTTTAATATTTTTCGTATTGATCCTTCAGGTACATGATGATCTGCTGCAAATTGCCTGATTGTCATCAGTTGTAGCTGTTTTCGGTCTTTCGAGAGTTGATGATTGTTTACCCTTTTTAATTTATCAAATCGTTGTACTGTTCGCGATACCGTAGATCTGCTGATTGGAGCTCTGTTTGGATAACTATCGTTTAAACATATGATAAGCGTCAGAATAGAATGTTCTTAGATCACCAAATCTAACGATTCAAAAGTAAAAACACATTTGTTTCCATACAAACCAAAGCGTATTTTACATGTCGCTCTACATGAGAAAAACAAGCTTATGATACCTTCCAAATTCCGTTAAACTAAACCGAGGTAGTCATTAAAAAAATTCAAGATGACTGCCTCTGACAAACACAAGTCGCACGAAACAAATGAAACTCGTATCAAAATATGGATATTTATGTATAGTTTCTACATAATCCCATTTGGTGTAATACTATTTACGCACCCTGTATATAGTTACAGAAACGGTTACACAACTCCAAAAAACGCCGTTTTTCGTTCAAGTTTTGCAAATATTTGCAATATTCCAAACTTCTTTGACACAGTGTATGATTTTTTAACGTTTGCCTTTGATAATAAATGGAGATGCAAGTCATCCAAAAGAAACACAAAACCGATTTACATAATACGAGGATCGCTCAATAAGTCCTTAGAAATGATAGAAAAACAAATTATTTTTTGTACAAATCCGGTAAATACGGTGTGCATTGTCTTGACGGAAGAGGATCTCTTTCTTTTTTTTTATGAAGACGTATTTTCTCGATTTCTCTGCTAAAGCGACGCATAATATTTTCCAGTTATTATTTGTCCGTGTGCATCCCAGAAAGCCGATACCATCACCTTGCCGGCTGATTTCACCGTCTTCGTCGTCTTGGGAGCCCTTCCGTCTTCAAAAACCCACTGTTTCATCTGCTCTTTTGTCTCCGAAATGTAGTAGTGTATCCATGCCTTGTCCATAGTTGTGTATCGACGGAGAAACTCGTCAATATTGCAACGGAAAAGCGTCAAAACTCACAGTCTCACACAGACTCAAAGTCGATCACACGATTGCGTTTATTCTCCATTGAAAGCAAACGCGGCACCCATCTAGCCGAGATTTTTTCCATATTTTTCGTACAAAATTAAAAACACAATACCTTGCGATATTCAACTACTCTGCGCACTTTGATTCCTCAATCATCTAAAACCATATCGTGGATTTTGTCAATCATTTCGGGGGTAGTCACTTCCGCTGGACGTCCAGAACGATGTTCATCTTTTGTGGATGTACGGCCACGTTACCCAATTATAAACAGTTGCTAACACAGGAGCAGATGCGCCATGAACTTCATCCAATTCAACTTTGATCTCTTTCGGTGTTAAAAATCTTTTAAATATAAGTGTTTAATCGCAGCTCGAAACTCCCTTTTTTCCATTTTTCAACATAAACAAAAACTCTGCTTAAATCGACAGTAAAAACGAAACCGTGCGATGAATATAACTGAGACTTTGACAGCTGACTGATGATCCTTACTAGAAATAAACCATTTTCGATACTACGAGCGCCATCTCTTAGATTTTTTAAGAAATTCTTGAATCACCCTCGTATTTATCAATATCTAATATCGAATAAAAAAAACATTGGTATTTAATTTCTTAATGTTGATATATACCTTGTATAATGAGCTGCTATTGCCTTTAAAAGAATCATGCCAATCTACAAAATATTTCACTCATATCCTGCTCCGCTTTAATCAAGAATGCGATGATTGATAATTTTCAAAAAATACATCTTCGCCCATAATATAATCCTGTACGCATTTGCACCTTTATTTACTAATATAGCTCTCACGCATACTCTTCGATAACTACGCCTACGACCACTCAAAAAGTTCAATAAGAGCATATCGCGAAAGAAGAAATTATAAATGCAAATATAGCGCATTACGATATTTGAAGGTGTACTCGGCTCGTTAGCGTTAGCGATTACATAAAATTTAATGAGCGAGTAAGCATAAAAACGGTGAAAAGTGAAGAGCGGTCTCAGACTATTTAGAAAGTTGTATGTACGTATACATGTATTATGCACATAATTTTGCATACGATTATTATTACGTCTTGTAATGTTAAAAATTACAATTCACAAATTACCCGGACGGTAAATGTTAAGCGCTAGTCGCTAGCTGATAAATCTTTAGCGCTGTTTTGTTTTTTCGTTTCGCAAACATATCATTAGCTTATCAAAGAGATGTTACGAAATCTAATGACTCTTTATTAATAGAAAAAGTAATAGTAATTACAATTTTACGAAGATATTCCCAAAAGTAAGGTCTCAAAACACACTATTTGAAGAAAAAATTAGGGAACTAGCAGGGAAATCTAAGAACCCAAATAAAAAAACATGGATTGATCTTAATGATAAGAAGATATACTTCAATGATATCTATCATTAACAATTGTATGACAGAGTGTTTGCCCGAAACAGTTGAAATAGCGAGAATGATTCCAATATATGGGAATACCAACAACCCATTCCAATGTGTTCAAACAGGTAATCGCTGATAGATTGATTGACTCTTTTGATAAGAACAATATTATGACGACATCGCAACATGGATTTCGAGCTTGCCCGAAGTAATGAGATGTGTAATGGACGTACTAGATCGGCGAGAAGAAGCGCTGTAATTTAAGTCAGGCTTTTGTCTCCGTGGATATTGGTTTGCTGAGGAGCAAGTTGTACTTTTATGGCATGCGTAGAAGTGGGCATGACTTGTTGCCATCGTATTTAACGAGTCGACAACAATATGTCAAGATGAACTCGGAAAGATCTGGCATGAGGAATGTGGAGCGCCGTATTCCTCAGGGATCTGTGTTGGGGCCTCTTCTCTTAATATTTTGTGATGTTCTATGTGGCGAAAGATTTTGAAAATTTCGAAATTAATGCTTTTCGGAAATTATTTGGATGGAATTGACGGTCGTGAAATTTAGTCTCTTTCGACAATTTTAGAATTGGCAAATTAAATTTTTAATGGAAAACAATAACTAACCTTATATATAGAACCCCCACGTCATAAACGCTGCGTTTATGTGTTTCTATTTAAAACTCAGCGACATCTAAACAATTAGTCCAGCTCACTCTTGAATTCCAATTATATTGTTGAAACAAGTTACCTGGCTGGACAGATAGACTCAAAATCAACTATAAAATTAGCGTTATTTAATACCATTGTTCATCTTTGATGACTTTTACTATTTAAAAATATATTTTAATGTTCTTTAATGTACGTCGAAAATATGTATTTTTGATGTAGCATGAGGCAGGGACACAACCGTAGTTAATATTCTATGCTCTTCGATGATATTTTACACCGCATACAACACTACAACGTGAATCTTTGTTGAAAATGTTGATGAAGTCTGACCAAACGATTATTAATTGATAAGATTACATTTTAGTATGACTAAATTTTACGCTGAGTGTTGTTGTATTTAGATTTTACATTAATTTAGAAGTTTTCGAAAAGATAAAATAAAATACAAAAGAAATGATTGCCCGTTTTCATCACTACCTTCGTCGGCTGGACTTACACCACCCATGCTCCAAAGATAATAGGCCAGAGAAAGGAATTTTCTTTTTTAAATCGAACTTTCTACCACTCTAAAGGGACCTTTATTTTCGATAGATGAACAAACTGTAGTCACTAGAAAAGATGTGTGGGTGGCGCTGATGACAGATAACCTCTTAGATATTAGTCATAGATAACATTACGATGCATGTATATCAATGACTTGGATGTAAACTCGTCTGCTGACAAGGTTCGCTTATATGCGGATGATACGTCGTTGATAATCAAAAGCATAACAAAAGAAACGAAATACACGAAAGCGGAACTAGTTATGGAACAAGCGGAGAAGTAGTTTGAGTCCAACGAACTAAAACTAAACAAGAATAAAAACCAATGATGAACACGTATGATTAATATACTTACATGGGTTCACTGCAAAAAGACTCATTTAAGTTCGAATGGTGCTACGCATGAATATAACATCAGGTCGACAAATTATATAAAACTGCAGTCCACCCAAAGATGTCCAGAATTCTGGGGTATTAAGATATACTGCTAAGAAACTTAAAATATCTCCCCAACGAAGAAATTTCTAGGATCCTTAGATAGATATTAGCGAGTAATACTCAACTGTGATTACTTATGTAATTGTTAGTCTACCTTCTCTGTATTTACAATGTCCAGTGTACACACACACACACTTTACCCCTAGTAGCACAAACGGTCGGTGCAACCTTGGCTCCTGATCACGGATCGCTTGGCTCGACGTTGGCAGCGAAGTCGACATTAGCTGAAAATGTGAACATTTTACATTTTCCACCGAACATTGGCTCGCATGCTTACCTGATCTTTGGGCGAATTATCTGCTGTTGTCGTGCATCCACCTTTAACGAACATTCCCCGAAAATTGGCTTATTGTTGTCCGCCGATCGTGACGTCACATGTTTACATCGCTTGGCAACTGATCTTCAACCGACGCTGCACCGACTGAATTGGTTCAACATCGAGTTGCTGATGTCACTGAAGTATTCACTGCCACGCATTGTTTTAATTGTCATTTCCCGATTATTGACCAACGCTTAACTGATTTTGCTAACTCACCGGTGCCCAACCGGTCTCCTTCCACTGAGGTTCGGACTCCTTCCTAGTTGGTCGGTGGAAACCGACTGTATGCGGAAACACAGGTTAGCAGTCTTCCTCTAAGTGAAGTTAGCATTACATTTCTGTCGACTAACGCTTAACTCATTCTGCTAACCTAGTGCCAATCGATACCCAACATTAGAAAAATACTCTATCGACAATGACTACCAAGTGTACCAACTGAAGGCCAACCGTCAGCCAACCAACTGTGCTACTAGGGGATTTGAAGCGGGACTTCCAGCGCTGACAGGTACGCATAACACCTGAAACGTTGTCACTAGCGAGCGTCTGAATTTGTTGAGCTGTTGTTATACAGTGTTCTGTACTGTTTTTTGGCCAGCGAACCAAACAAATGTAAACGATCTTGGATGTAATAACTGGTGTATATGACAAGAAGGTCATTCAAGGCTTCACACCCCATTACTTTTGAAGCCGTCTTCAGCAAACTAGTGATTCATTTTCTGTAAGTTGGTGATGTGGGATTTACACGTCGGTCATTTCTTACATAAACTTGGGTACGCCCAAGCAAAATAACAAGAAATTATAAGTTAAGTCATTACTAGTTGGTCGGTAGGAAGCGGCTGTATGCGGAAACGCGGGTCAACAGTCCTAGACCTAGACCCAATCAATTCTCAACGTTAGAAAAGTACCATTGCTTTTGTATACCTCACTGGCACTCTACCGACCGTGGCTAACCGTCACGGGTATTGCGCCGACCGTACGCCATTGTACCAACTGAAGGCCAACCGTCAGCCAACCAGTTGCGCTTGTAGGGACAATCCACAAGCAATTTGATTTTTATTCAAACATTCTTTGTATGTAAATTTCCGAAATAAAAAGCGTTTTAAAATTTCGTATTTGTTTCAATTAAATACATTCCAAATTTCTAAAAAAATAAACCGATCTTGACGTTAAGTAGTTGTTTATTTCTTGGGCACCAACGTATATACCTCACAAAAAATATCGAGCAAGCGAGATGAAATATTAAACAAACGTACGGAATTATGTGAACCTAATTGCGTGACATGTCCGATGTAATTTATCCTACGCAAATTTATCGCGCATCTACACACGCGAATTTATGACGCGAGTTCCTCAGGTATAAATACTACCTGTAATACGTGAACGCATAGCTGCAATATCACCGTCGTATTTGCCTATTGAAGAATATATACGCCATAATCGCAGCAGAAATTCCCTTTTTCAGGCAGTAATAGAGCTCGCGAAAGGTACTTCTATACATATTTCTCTGAATAGATTCCAAAGAAGAAAGCGGATACAATTAGCCGAAGGCAAAATCGCTGCTGTCGCAAGCAACAGTAATGCGATCATCAGAAGCGGAACTATGCAATCTGATATATCAAAAGTATATCGTAATTTATTCATTACTTATAGATATACTGCCGTACGGTAAATGTATTTTACGTCGGGTTGATAACATTCTACGAATACCGTTGCTGTGTATCCCATGCAGGTATACACGAGATGATAATTATTTTCAATTTTCTTGCAACTACTCACAGATGATACGGCTAGATAAATGTTAATGCAGCGTTTGTTCGAGAAATAGACCAAAAATGACGATAGGGAAGGGAATCGTTATTGCGAAAGATATTTTCTTGAGATTTGAAAATGATTTCGTTTCGCTGATTCCGAGTTACCTAAGTTGTTCGTATATTTAATGCGATATCACTTCGTGGGAAATGGATACTTCATTTTGAATAAATGCATGAGCTCCTACAAGCTTGTACAACTGAAGGAATTTTGCATGATGCATATAACTATGAACTTTGGCAAATTATTTGATAGAACATGGGATAACTCCATAAAAGCCGGGTACAGATAATTATATATATATATATATATATATATATATATATAAAGCGGTTTATTGACTAATAAATTGTAACATAGAATATAAAGAAAAACGTAAAATTAAACAAAAATAAATATAGCCAAAGTGTTCAGGATCAGCCACTTGCAATGCAAGCTACTGTTATTCCCCCTGAACATCACAATCATATTAACTAAATACAAAGCGAAAAACAGTATAATAAAAATAGTAACAACAGTAATAATAATAAAAAGTACATAGGCAACTAAGTATCGAATTATATGGGTGAACGCACGATCATCAAAAGGAAGCATGAACAATCGTACAATACATCGGGAGTATGTTAGCTACTAAATCGTCCACGCAGTTGATATGCCAGTGCTAAGGGAGGCAAAACACGTAGCGCTGTTAAATAAGCGAATAATATTGTAAGAAAAAGACCTTTTGAATATTTAGAGGTGATGTATTGGAGGCGTCAACAACCCCCGAGATCTAATGTTAATCGCATGCACATCGGTTCTAGACACCAATTTCCGTTACAGATATGTCGGCTTCTTATTATAAATGATAAATGATGATTATAATAAAAAATGGTGCAAAGATAATTCGCTCTGCATGAAAAAGTCATCCAATTAGCCCTTTTAAGGGCAGGCGAGACGTAATCAAATCGACGGATACCATATATAAATCTTATACACGCATTTCGTGTCCATTGTAAACGCATTCTATCAACACTATCAAGGCAATGATAGTAAATAGTTAGGGGAAAGTTAAAGTGAGAGAGCACAAGGACTCGCGCAATATTTTTCTTAGGTTTGGCTCCAAACAATCCTTACAGCCATACAAAAGCTTTAAATTATAAAATGGTTCTTTAACAACAGAAGACACGTGCTCCTCAAAACGCTACCCAGTATCCAAAATCAATCCCGAATTACGAGCACTATCAGAATGAGGTAAATTAACATTATTAATTACTATTTTAATATCATCCAAAACAGACGCCCTGACCTTCTTCCGACCAAAGACCAGTATACAAGATTTTCTCGGATTAATTCATAAAGAGTGTCGTGCAGACTCGGTCACAATCGAGGCCAAATCAGAATTGATTTAAAAAATTCTGTCATGCACATTAATGGTTGAAAAAGAGTAATAGAGTTGCGTATCGTCAGTATACATGTGATAATTGCATTTACCTTAGACGTAAAATAGACGTAAAAATTTGCTTATTGTTCTTACAGGCACTTGATCAATTAGTTAAAGAGAGAACTGATAATGACAACTTGTAATTTCTTGTTATTTTTATTTGGGCGTACCCAAGTTTTTGTAAGAAAAGACCGACATAGAATTCTCATATCACCAACTTACAAAAAATGAATCACCAGATTACCAAAGACTGCTTGATAAGTAGTGTGATGTGAAACCTTAAATGGCCTCCTGGTCATTACATCCATGCTAGACAAAAACAATACAGAACACGGTATAACAACAGCTTTAACAGATTCAGAGGCTCGCTTCAAATCATAGTGCACAGTTGGTTGGCTGACGCTTGGCTTTCAGTTGGTACAACGCCGTACGGTCGGCGCAATATCCGTAACGGTTGGTCACGGTCGGTAGAGTGTCAGTAAAGTATACAAGGCCAATGATACTTTTCTAACGTTGGGTATCGCTTGGCTCTAGGTCGGCAAAATCAGTTAAGCGTTGGTCGACAATCGGAAAATGATAATCGAACTACGCTTGACTCGGTCGGTTCAGCATCGATTGAGGATCAGCTACCAAAAGTTGTAAACATGTGACGTCACGGTCGGCAGACAACAATGAGCCAATTTTCGTTAAAGGTCGATGTACGGCAAAAATTAGATAGTTCGCCCAAAGGTCAGGTGTAAGTGTACGTTGCGAACCAATGTTCGGCCAAAAGTGTAAAATGTTCGCGCTTTCACGCATGTAATGCCAACATCGCTGCTAAGCGATCCGTGATGGGGAGCCAATGTTGCGCCAAGCGTCTGTACTATTAGGATCTACATTCAAAAATAGGCTGCAGAAGAATCTAATGAAAAATGGTAATTCCCAAACTGTCTTTTTGCACTAGACGGGAAACGTATAATAATAGCGTCGCCTATTAATAGTGGAACGGAGTTTGATAATAACAAGGGTAGTACCAATGATTTTGGTGAATACAAATTATGAATTCGTTAATGTTAATATTAGATGTCAATGTCGAGATTTCTAAGAGGTTATGCAGCCCTAAAATATCACCAAAAGCTGAAGATCAAAGCTGTCGTCTATGCCAAGACGATCTGGAGACGCCAGAACATTTTATGCACATTTTATGCAAATGTATTGCCATCAGTCGCACTCGATAACAATATTTCAATAAACCATTTCTAAAGGATGAAGATCTTAGAATGATATTAAGGTTTATTAAGAGCCTTCACCTATTGTAACGCATATAAGAGCATTTTGTTACAATAGGTCGCAGGGACTAAAGGCATTCGTGCCATAGCTCGATGATACTAATACTAATACTAGAGCTCTAAAGTTTAAGATCCAGCTTTACTGTGAGGAGTGGATCATAGGAACAGCATGCGTGAGAATGCGTGAGAATCTGAATTTCTTCTTTTCCTTTTGTGAATATCAAATAATTTCATATCATCATTAATATTTATTTCACGGATGCTGTACTTACAGGAAATAATAATAATAATACAAATTACAAGAGCCAATAGAAAAACATGAACTAAAAATTAATTATATCAACAGTAATTAATTTCCCAATAAGAATAATCATCCCGTTGAAAAATCTTGCTCTAATCATTAAACAACATCACGCAGTATAATCTAAATTGCAGTTTTAGCAAAACAAAGTATTAAAAAAAAAAAGTCGGAACACATAATGAAATAATCAAGAACGCGTATGTACGTAACTATGCATCGTATATTGTAACGTCGTAAGTCCGGCATTTTACCAACGTAAATTAAAAACGAGCAAGCTATTCCCTCCGCTCTATACGACCGATCGGTATTTGAGTTTAATTTCCGCAGCAGTTAGCGACTACGTTTATTTAAAAATCTATCGGTTAGAGTTAAATTTATAGTACAATAACCTCCTGTCGGGTAGAGGCAGTAGGATGGATGAGACCTCCTCCTTCTTCTATTCGATTCTCTTCTCGGCGCGGAGATCACATGCCTCCGCCGTACGTGGCTGCATTACACGCTATTTTAAATCTCAAGTACAATTACCGCCATTTAAAACGGTCACTTACGAAGTAAGCGGAATTAACGCGCATTCTTCCTAATTTTTATACTTATATACACGTAAAACGTATACCTTGCGAATGTACCGTATTTCGTCTGTCTACATATCTACCAATGCATTATTCGAATGTATAAATCAGCAACATCGGGCGTAACAATCAAAAGTTGCACATCTGAGGTTATAACGTTGCCCAATAAAACGGAACATTTTAAAATTTGGAAAACATTAAGACTGTTTGCAATATATTTACAATGGTAGCAACATTATAAAATTGTATGATCTCCTTGGACTTTAATAACTGTTTGTATCGTTAAGACCTTTTTTTCTCAATGCGACACTTCTTTTATTTTGGCTGGAAGTTAATTTGGAGTTTTCGTAAAGTACCCCAAATACTCGATTGGATTTAAGTCTGAATATTGAGCAGTCCAATCCAGAAGATGCAATCCATTTTCGTGTATCCGTTTTTTCTTCGAGTTGTGACGCAAGGAATTTTTATCTTGTTGAAAAATTTGTTTTTAATTTCCTCGAAGAGGGTCTGATAGACGATGACCTTCATGTCGCATTTCGCCAGCGCCCTGTAATGACGTGCACCCTCTTCTCACAATGCTGCCACATCAGCGCTTACGAGCAGGAACGATGCATGATCTGTATGAAATTCCTCGTTAACTCTATCATGAAGATGGCATTCACTATGAAAGCAAATAATTACTTCCACATTCGATTCGTCGAACCGCAACACCCTTTTCCAGTGTTCAGGTTCCAGTCGTAGGTTCTTTTTGCCCATTCTACGTTTTTTTTCCTGTTTGTTCTTCGGACAATAACGATATTTTTGCCTTACAACCTTTTAATCCTGCACCTTCTAGAAGATTCAAACTGAAATGTTCGAACCACCTTTTGCATTAATTTCTACCAACAGCTGCAAGGATGTTCTCTTTCTCTTGAAACTCACTCTAATAGACAAATCTTCTCCCGCTATTCTTATTTTGGGACGTCCCCTTCCTAGCTTACTTTAATAAGATCAAATAATCTTAATAACTATTAACTATCAATCTACATCTATATATTGTAATGACTTCCTTATTAAAAATTAAATATTCAAGGTTTCTTAATATTTTGAACCGCCCGATACTTGTTTCTTTGAAAATTGAAAAAGATAGAGAGAAAATTAAACAAATTAAATATGTGCAAATTCATGTTTATTTTATTCAAAGCTTTTAAATTACAAAATTTTGCCAAAAAATATTTAATTTTGAATAGATTATTACATTTATTTTTAAAAGAAAATTTAATTTGAGTTTTATTTTTGGCCAAATGTTTAATTTTTCGAAAGATATCCTAATCTTCACATTAAATCCCAAAAATTGTTCCCAATCTTGAAATCTTTGCAAACCACCGGGTTCAAATGATTCCTAATCCGTAGATGATCCAAATGATTTTACTGAATGTTTAAATGTAGTGTTTATGCAGAAAATCCCATCAAAGTATTTTAAATTAAATTTTTCTCGAGGAAATTTTGTAAAGGTGTCAACGTCGAAAGAAGGTTGTTTATTTCTCGATTATTTTACTGATCCCCATCCATAGATTACAAAATCGAGCAATTCAAATGAACCTTTGATGTAATAACAACCATCTTTAAGAACCTTGCGATATGATAGGGACGGTGTGCGTAAGTTCTGATACAGTCTTGTCGGTTTCATCGAAATTATGCGAGTTACTATGATTTTGATTGTGACATACGAACAAAAGGACGCGTGTCGGAATTTGATGTGATGGAGAAATTTTCATAATAAGAAATATGATATTGATTTACGTTAGTAATTTTGATTTTTCGCACCACAAGTTCTTTAATGGACTCTTTCTTTCTTTTAACCGAAGCTATCTTACTCGATGTATAAGACTAGGATGTAAAACCCAATATGGAGGAAATTGTAGGGATGAAGTCATCAACACTGCTTCGCCTCACAACAAATAGTAAATATGTCAATTGGAATCACTTTCCAACCTAGACAAATACTATTGTACTTAATCTACATAAATCTGATAATTTTGAGATGCCCACAAGACCAGTAGTTTCTTATACGAAATCACCAGTTTATAAGCTCTCTGGTTGGTTGAATATTAAATTGATACATAAAGATCGTCTTATATCTAAGGAATAGCTTGATTGATATACATAGATGTTGACTCGCCAGATTTTCTGGTTTCTTTAGACGTGTCCAATCTCTTGACTTGTGTCTATTAACTACCCACTTGAAATTAATACGGATTTAATCGAATTAATACAAATTTGCCTCGTTCAAAATGTCTTCCAATTTAATTATCAATTATTTGCCAAACCACAAGGTCTTGCTATCCCTTATCTTTCCGATTTCGCTGGTTGTGTTCATGCATTCCTCCAAGTCAATCTATTTGATAGCCAACAATCTTTTCTGTAAATACTTCAAATTTTACACTAGGTACGTAGACGATGCATTAATCATTTGATCAGGTAGTTACTTGTTTTACACTAATACTCTTCAATCAAATTTATATATATCACTACTTTAAAATTAGAATGAAGTAAAAAAAAATTAACATTTAATAATCGTAGGAAACCAACTCGCAATAAGCATGTTCGGTATCAAAATCTAGACGACGTAGATCAGTGGAAAATAAACGAACGACCACAGCTTGTATTAATAGCCTAACTATTTAGTAGTTAACGTTTTTGCTTCTAATCTTTCATTTTTATTTTTGAAAACGAACTTCAGCGAAGCCATTCTGGCAACAGTGCAAGGTCATGGAACAATTTTTGATAATACCAGAGATGACGATGAAGGAGGTACTTTGTAGAAAATTGACAATTTTTCAGAGGAGATTATACTTTGGTTTACAGGCCGGCAACACAGGAACATTCTACTATGTCACGTGTCACCACATAATCTGTGTCTTCGAACGATTGAGATTTACTTCCCTTACCTCTGGATTTAATATAAGAACGCTTCCAGTTAATCTGAGCGCTCTGACTTCAATTATCGAACGCGCTTAAGCATACAACAATTGATGAATATTCAAACTATCCACGCAATCATAAATACTTTTGTTTTTGTTATTAATTACACTCGCCGACTTTACTAACAGTTTTATAATATTGGTTCTTTTTTTTATGTTAATGCTTTTTTTTGAAAAGGTATGAAGAAGAAAACAACAATGGAATCGCTCGCCTTGGTCTTCACTAAATTCATCGAGGTTTTCTGGAAAACTATCCAAATGGCTATCCAGAAAGTCTAATTTAGTGCTCATATTTGCACCCATTCCCTTAATATTAAGCAGCATATTTCATACGAGTCCTTCATAATGTTCAGCCTTATTGTTACCCAAGAAGTTCTTAAGCACAGTAGCAAAAAAGCACCAAGCAGAAGCTTTAACATCAGTCGTGGCTTTTGGTAAATTCAAGTCGTTAATAAGCTCGTAAACTTGAGAGCCATAAAAAATTCCAGCCTTTAATTTTAGTAAACTTACTTTGGAGAACGATCTACAAATATATTTAAAGCATTCCCCTTCTTTATGTAAAGCTTTAGCAAGTTGTTTCATGAGCCCTAGCTTTATTTGAAGTGGAGGCAAAATGATTTTATCCCTGTCAAGCACAGATTCGTTTAAGCGATAAATTTTCATTTATTGTGATGTAAAAATTACAATTGTCGGAAATGACGGAACCATTGAAAAAATGCCATTCTAACTAGAATTACTTCAAAATCGAAATTCCTTACTTCAAAATAATATAAAATAGTATCTCGGCAATCGAAAAGGACCTTTTTTTGTTGGCCTATGCGCAGACCTATTAATGTGCACCATCTCAAGAATCCTTCAATAAAGAATTATATATAATAAAACAAATAGCCGTAATGCATCACTGTAATAGACAAATTTTTGAACAAGATAAAAAAAACAAATGGAAAGAACATCTTACTTAGATCGATCTATCATACCAATTTCGGATAGAGATAAATTCTACATATCTCTACAGATCATGCTTCTTTTTCTTACACCATAGCTACTATTTTAAAAAAACCATTTTAATGTTGCCTTTAGAACAATGCACCCTCTTCATAATCTGATGCTGTACAATAAAGACAAAGTTGATAGACTGAAAAATAAAAGCGTTTATAGACTTACATGTGGGAATTGCGGATAGTCACAAATTTCGAGACACGCATTAGATACCTACAATCTAATTCATTTAGCTTTTCACATATCGTTCAATACCTGGTAGATAACAATCATACATTTAACGTTGATAAGAACTTCACTATTTTGCTACAGCTTAACAAAGGCAATTTCCTCAAAAACCTTAAGTCTCTCGGATTTCAAGACTACAATTAAATAATGCTGATAAACTGTCTCAATTTACAGCTGCATTTTGAGGCAACACCTACATTTCAAACATAAGCCCTATCTTATATGGTTTTCTATTTTGTAGGGTGCCTATTTGCTGTTAACAATCAATCATAGATTCCATTCATATCTCAATTTTAACAATTATAAATATTTAAGGAAAAACAAATTTGTTTTAAGACGTTTATTGCAGTACTAGTCACATTTTTAATGAGCTGCATGTAGGCAAATTTTACAAAAAGAATAATTTGTATCATTAACACTAAAGAATTATTCAGATATTAAGGTTTGTGCAAATATTATAAGTACATCTTTCAGCTTATCTAAGGATGTGCATTTCGCACGAAACCGATAGCATTGCATAGAATTTTGTGAGACAATTGGACGTCTTATGGTGTTATGATGGCTCTATAAATATGATGGCAATTGAAAGACGGAAGCATGCAAGCTTGGTCAGTACCATCCCCAATAGATGTTATAATTAATCAATTTGCAGTGATTAGTTAGTAATAGTTCCTGCTGAATAAGTAATGATGCACAACCATCGGATTAAATACAGTTCCTAAGTTGGGGAGTCTACTGCTGCTTTTGCTCAAGTGGATTCCATGAAAAATCCACTTCGTGTTGAATTGTATATTTCTCTGGTGGTCCCACGGGTCATACTATCAAAACCCACGTAACTGTAAATGTCAGCTCTATCTTTAGGCGAGTCGGACAGAAACACAGGTAGAGGGTTGTATTCCTGAAGATGTAAGTTCCCAATCCGCGTTGCATTTAATCAGTAAATAATTTGTACATTATACTTGAGAACGTCACCATCGTTACTGATAATACAGTGAAAAAGATATATAATTTTATCGGTCATATGGTCTTTAACATCTATGGAAAAATGATTATCGGTCAAGTGGCTACCTCTAGCCATGGCACAAATCTTTTAAGCACGTTTTTGATAACATTCTCGTAAACTTCTGGAATTATTTCGGAAATTTTGTTTCAAATGTTGGGGTTGGGTTATTTGTACACCTTTCCCTTAAAGCATCTAAATAGGAAATATTTGGGAACAGTCAAATGAGAGGATCGTGGAGACCACCATTTCTTGATATTATTCGGCCGGGAAAAGTTTCTCGCAAAATTTGCATCTTAGGACGTGCTATGTGTGTTATGACACCATCCTGCTGGAGCCACACGTGCTGTAGTCCCAATTGAGTCAATTTGGGAACAATAATGTTTTTTAACATTTTCACGATAGCGACCACCAGTAATTGTTACAGCAGCGCCGGTAGCATCCTGAAACAAATATGTCCCAATGAGGCCTACGGCCTAAATGACGCATGATTTTCAGTGCTCCAATAGCCACCCAAATTGAAATCTGCCTCGTAGCTCACGATAATTTATTTGTTTCCAAAAATGGGGGTCGTCTGTACCGAGTTGTAAAACCTGAGCACTCCAACTTCGCCGCCGTTCATTGTCATTTTGACTACGTTTTCGCCCAGACTTTGATTAATGATCAAAATTAAATCAAAATTAACACGTTGCCAAACCAATATTGCGGAAAAACGAAAACGGCCTGAAGCATAAAACGCACGCTGTATATACTTGATCTACCTGCTCTTATTAATTTTATTGCTTAAATAGAATTCTCCCAGCTTTTACGATTTTATTAACTAAACATTCAAGCTAGCGACGATTGTACAAATTTCGTACTACTTGGCGGTTGTCGTCGGTCGCTAGGTCGCTACTACTACCGCGGCAAGATCGTATATGTAGCTACGTACGGTTAAAAAAAAAGCCTTAGTTTTCGCATAACGTCGCTAAACTGGTAATAGTTTCATTACCATGCAGATGATGATGCTGCTTTCTTGATCGTCCCCATCGACTGCTGGCGTGGTAACTATTTAATCTGCGGAGCTGCACACACAAGTAATATCCGGCTTTTCGTCGTTTATCGAAAGTCACGTACATGGATACATATGTAAGAACGATGCAAAACATTTTATAGTTATGTACTAGAAACACATGGTAGAATTATTATGGGCATGCTTCAATCTTTTCTTTATCTAAAAAATATTTCATATAAGTCAATTTGTTTCCATTATATTAATACTTCTTTAAATGAACGTGGACACCGCTGATTGGTTTCATTCAACTGAATTAAATTTCTCTGTACTCCTTGTAACCAACATTCGTCCATTGGACATCTCACATAGACTGGATGTCTCTGGACGACATACTTTTGGACTTCCGAGATATTTATGTTGAACATTTAATGGACTCTGATCCTTGATATCCAATCCACATTACAATTTTGCCTTATTCGCTAAAAATCCTGTTTGGATGATTCTGAAAAAAATAAACTTTATTTCAACCTATGCAAAGTACGGCGTTTTGAACTTAGCCCAAAAGTTTTTCAAGAAGTAAGTAGAACAAATTTTGCGTACTTAGATATTCGATTATTTAAAATATTCTTGGTGTAGGATATTTTAGGTAAAGTGTACTTATCTAATCCAATCTATTGACACAGCAATTAACAATGCTAACATTCTACATTAGTTTAATGAAACGATTCTTCCATAACCAGAAGAGTTTGTATTAAACAAGTATTAAATTATTGAAAAAAAATCGATTTTCTTGCAAAATGGTAAAATTTAAGTTTTCAGAATTTCAGGAGGATTCCAAATTTGTGGTAAAATAATCTCATAAGCTCCTTATTGGAAACAACCTATCGGTTTCAAGTAAAGGCGCTCATTCTCAGGCCGTTTTTTGCAACTAACAATTATTATAATTTCTAATTTTTCTATTCATAATTAAAACAATTATTTTTTCTATCATTATTTAGATATATAAGAAAATTTATCGAAGAATGATTAATTGTAAATTTTTCGCATCATCCAAGATTCTGTTATTGAACGGCTTCCAGCTGGCCTGAAAATAAGCATTTTTGCTCGAAACAGGTAGATTGTTTCTACTAAAGTGTTCATGAGATTAGAACCAATCGTTATTCTTTTTTTACTTAATTATGAATCACCCACACAGAGTAGTTAGGGAATATTTTTAATTAAACTATTTTTTTATATGAAGGCCAAGCTGATATTATTCAGAAGAAAGAAAACTCCATTTAACTGGATATATTTATCCCAACGATAAACTAATTTTTTTAAGCCATTCTCAAAGAACTTTTTCGGTATGTCCGCAGTCCACCTATTTATGACACGTTTTACATCGGTTAAACACACCTCGTAAAGACTTTTTAAAACTGGGAGCAGATGAAAATCACTGGGTGCGAGATCTAATGAGTAAGATGGATGCGGAAGCAACTCCCATCGTAAATCGTTCAAAATAATAATTCTTTCTTGCGGTATGGGTCCTTGCGTTATCCTGTTGCAACGACGCTTATACAACTTTCCAGGACGTTTGCTGACAAGTGCCTGCCACAGTGGTCCGGATAATAAATTCGAATAATATTCTGCGTTAATTGTAGTACCTTTCGGCAGGAAATCTATAAAAATAATCCCTTCGCAATCCCAGAATACACTAAGCATTGCCTTTCTAACAGATGGAACTGCACGCGCCCTAATTGGAGACCCGGTTTACACCATTCTTTGGATCGACTTTTAGTCTCAGGATTGAACTAAGGAATCCACGTTTCGTCAGTGGTTATTCTCCGTTGCCAAAATTCATCACCGTAACGGGCTAACAGCTCTTGAAGTTGACGACAAGTGTCAGACCTATTGAGTTTCTGTTCCGGTCCCAATAATATTGGCACCCAGCGGGCTGAAACCTTGCTTACGCCCATATAATCATGTAAGATGTAATAAACTTGTCGCGTACCTATTCCTAGGCGTATACTAATTTGATGAATAGTCATTCGACTGTCCTCTTTCAGTAGGTCCTCCACGGCAGTAATGACATACTCGGACAGCCACTGCGAGGATCGTCTTCTAATGATGTTCTACCAGTTTTAAAACAATCGATCCGCCGATATACACTACTTTTAGATTCTGCAGATTCACCAAACACTCCTTGTAGACGTTGAATAATTTCAGAAGTTTTCACACCATCTTTCCACAAAAAGAAAATTATTGCTTTTTCAGATTTAACCGCGACTTCTATGGTTAGATGGTTGGATAGCTGCATAAACATGTCAAGACTTATCTATCACCAATAGCTTTTCCTATAAATTCTGCGTAATTTAATTAGAGCACAATTCCCAGAACTTTGGAAACATCCCGGGAGACTCGTAGATTTCACCAACCTCTCCTTCCGCTTATTAAAAGCCGACAATCAATCCTCTTTTGGAACACTTGTAAAATATTGACGAATGGCCGTATCAATTTCTTACCGATTTAGGTAAGTACTGTGGATGTTCTATTGCTTTTATATTGTTTCAACCCAAATATTGGATCATATGAGCTACGGTAAAGCACATAATGCTCTTCTCAGGAACTGTTTTTTGTCCATTTAATTTAATTGCATATATCAACCCAGTACTTCCAAAGGGCATCGCATACCTAACTTGTTTCACAGCTCATTGCTTTTTTTTTATGCAAATGGTCGTGTATCAGTTGAAGAACAATCTCCAGTTGACAATACACATGGCTTTGTTGTCTGCTTCAATTATTTTCTTAGCGGCAACGATATTTTCTTCGGGGACGGCCGTATGAAAACGCATTGCTCGTTTCTGATCCTGAACATAACTTCCGCATTCAAAGTTCTTATGCCACTGGTAAATTTTAGTTAAAAAAGGTATTTTTTTTGAAATCATGATAAGTCATTATTCGAAAATGCTCTCTAGTTAATTCCATTTTCTTACTTATTATTAGCATTTAAAAAATTAAAAGCTTTGATTCTAACTAACGCAAATACAACAACTAAACCTCAACCAACAATAATGAGTTACCCTAAACAATAGTGTATGTTTTGTTTATCATGGTCTACTGGATTTTTTGTTGTTGAAAGTTAATTTTTAGTTTTTTTTTTTTTATATTCATTCCTTATTTCTGACTGAGGATCTTATTAAACTTGAAGAATTCCAGAACGGACCGTCACAATAGTAACGAATACCCAATATCGCGGGTCGTGTATATTGATTGATGACCACGAAATACCACGCTGGCTATGATTAATTGCGAACCGCTTGGATACTATCTCCGGCAACTGTACATGCACAGATTGGATAATTCACGCGCATTCTTTCGCCGCACGAAGGAGTGGTTTCGGCGGTCGCGGCCAGGAAACGGATTGTCGTTTGAGACGAACGCACGAACTACGCCGCCGAGTCCTCCGGTGGTTTTTGGTATAAGTCGGCTTTGTGGCTACCATATCTGCGCGTGTATTGTTGTTTATCTTTATCGACGTTTACGATCGGCATTTCTCTTGATGTCCATGCGTATATGGGTGTATATACACTACCGATCAAAAGGCAGATGACCTAATATTTACAAAAGAACGTTGACAACTCGAAATAATCCATTTTTATGAAAGTTTGTATATTTTCATAAAATATGTCAAAATTATTGTCAAATTAATCGATTAACATTTGAAAACCGTTGTATACTATAATTTAACAATTTTGCTTAGCACTTATCGTTCAGAAAGATAGGATGTGGACAAAACTTGGAAAACAATCAAAACTATTATACTAACAACAACACTAAAGCATCGGCACACTGCGCACCACACAAGTTTGGTTAAGTAGTCCCTAGGATCCCTATTATCAACCGTATGACCGAATGATGTGAAGCCGAAGAAACTCCTGTTCTTGGACATTAATTAATAAATTAGTAATTAGAAAAGAAAAAAAAAACAAAACAGCTGCGATTAGTTTCTTAATCGATAGATTGGTAAAATTCCCTCTGAGTAAAAGTAGGTACAATCAGAAGCTATTGGCAATGGTTACTTTTCTATAGATGACGATCGCATTCTTAAGAAAATCCAACATGAGCATTATGTAGGGAATTCCACGATCCCAGTCCCGGCAGGAATCCACGATAAGAAATTCGTGAAACTTTCCTTTTCTCAGCATATCGAAGGGTGCTTGGTCAAGTTTTTAGGAGTCAAGATATGAAGTATGTTTCAGTTCGAGAAATACATTCAAAAACCTTCTTGGCAATCCCGAAGATAAGCCGAATATGAAGGAAAGGTCGGTAATTTATTGCATGTAGTAACTGCGATAAATTCTGTCTTGGTCAAATGAAAAGAACGAAAAAACCTTCTTGGCAATCCCGAAGATAAGCCGAATATGAAGGAAGGGTCGGTAATTTATTGCATGTAGTAACTGCGATAAATTTTGTCTTGGTCAAATGAAAAGAACGAACCAGATTCAAGAGCACATTAAGCGCTACAGTTACGGAAAAATTGAATCGTCAAGTATGGCACAATCCATAAACGAAACTGGGCATAATATTAAATTAGAAAACCTGAAATTGATTAAGAACGTAACTTCGTCGAGAGAATTAGACGCTTACGAAACTATTTATATAAAAAGAAACGCAAACTTGATGAACAGAGAAAAGGGCTACCCTATTCGCGTTTGTTTGATTTATTAGGGTATATTTTACGTTTCGTGCTACAATGACAAAAGACCCTTCCGTCTATCCGTATTTTTCGCATTTTAGAATTTTTCTCAAATCATTCGGTCATACGGTTAATAATGGGCATTTACGCATTCTCGAAACACCTATTCCAGACCGGTTAATTAAATTCGTGTGGTGCGGAGTATGACAATATTTTAGTGTCGTTTGTCATACAATCTTACAATCCTTGCTATCCTATTTTTCTATTATATTGAAAATAGCTGCAAGGATATATGGCAGAGTAAAAATATGTAAACATTATACAAACTGTATGGTGGACAAACGAAATAAAAGAAAATATAAGATTAAAGAAGAAAAGTGGAAGAAGTACATTTGAGTAAGAAACCACAATATTCATACAACAAGTACAAAACGCAGAGAGAGGAAGTTAAAGAATTGACAAGTAAAGCTAAACATAAATATGGGGTGGGTTTAAAACTAGATTAAAAGGGAATAGCTAAGGAAACCAAAATTATTTTATAGAGTGCTAAAGACAAGAAAAGCAAAATATCCCACTACAGCAGAAATCAAGAATAACAATAGTTGAGTAATAACAGATAAGGAGAGGAAGTTGGTGAAGAACGAAAGGAATATTTCTGCTATTGTGTGCAGAACTACAAAATACACTGAATATAAGAATTGATGATCAAGAAAATCATTGCTCAAATGCAAAAGAAGAGAAGAATATTTGAGGAAGAAGTTAATGCCATTAAAAATTTGAGCAACGGGGACACCACTAGACATAACTGCATTACGGCAAAGACGCTTAAAAGTATGGGAGAGGAAAGAGCCAAAGTACTGACTGTAATATACAATAAAATATGGAACATCGGCTAAATACCAAACGGCTGAAAGATAAGGATAATAGTGCCGATATTTATGAAAGGTGACAGCAAAGAGTATCAAAACTACAGAAGTATTACTTTACTGAGTTCTGCAACAAACGTACATAAAAGTATTTTAAAAAGTAAACTAAAAGTAAACCAAGTAACGGAAAAAAATATTAGATCGGAATTTAGAAGTGTTTATAACCTTTGTGGATTTAGAGAGAAGGCATTTGATCGGTTACCAAAAAAGGAAATGTGTCCACACTGCAAAAGAGAAAAGTTGGAAATAAATTGACAGGAAAGATGTAGGAATATAATAAGGAACAGAAACAATCTGAGGAATTTAGCACGGAACAAGATAGTATATTGAGTCTACATTATTTATTATACTGATAGATAATATTATAGAGGAAGTACGGCAATGGATTAAAAAAAACATGGAATTGGGGTAGGGCAAGATACTTGAACAGAACTAAAATTACAGAATGTGCTTCTACAGTTGATTTAGCAATTTTTGCAAGAAGAGTGAAAGACCCACAAGAAAATAGAAATATGAAATAAGGCACTAAGGAAGAAGAAACAACATCAATGCAGATAAGATTAAGATAATGGTAATATCGAATCGATTCTCTGTTGACGATCTTATTCTTTTCTATTTCTTTGGCTTCCCTGATGAGTCTCTTTCCGTAGTTCTTGGTGGTAGCTATTACTTTTACATTGTTGTGGAAAGCCCTCTATCTCCTGTAATAGCCAGTTTGTTTATGGAAGCATTTGAAGAAGAGACCATAAGTTCGAGCGAAGTCGATATGTCGACGATACGTTTACAATATGCCAACACGGAGAAGAGAAATTACAACACCTCAACCATTAAATTCACCATGAAGAAATAAGAAAATAAAAATCTGCTTTTCCTGTATGTAATGGTAAAGAGAAGGGAAGAGGGAATACTACAACACACAGTATTTAGAAAGGAGACGCACACCGATAGATATCTACATGCGAGGTCTCACCATGATCCGATGCAGAAGACGACGTTAATTAAAACCTTACTATTCAGAGCCAAAACCAACAGTGATGAGCTACATCTGGCCAGTGAGAAGATACATCTGGAAAAAGCGCTGAAGAAGAATGGTTAGACTGACATTGACTTAAGAAGAGCCACTAGGAAAAAGATGCCTCTAAAGACTCCTACAGAACCACAGAGAGAGATGGTGTGTTTACCATAAGTAGCAGGAGTCACCTAAAACGTAGGACAAAATCCTGAGGAAACACGACATACAAGTACGTTTCAAGACTGCAAAGTCAAGCCAGCAGCATCTACTGGCCGCTAAGAACAGGACAGACAAAACTCGCACAGATGGTATCTACAAGATAACATGTCCATGCGGGCAGTGCTACGTCGGAGGGACGCAAGACTGAACATAAAAAAGACTTCAACAACGTAAAAGTGATAGCCACTACCAAGAACTACGGAAAAAGACTCATCAGGGAAGGTATAGAAATAGAAAAGAACGAGACCATCAACAAGGAAGAAGGATACCGCCATAGCAACACGTGAAAGAGTCTACTACGTAGAACCGTCACGCTTAGTGGGGCGGAAACTTCACGGTCGAATGCAAGAAGAATGTGGAACAATGGGGAATCGGTTCAGTTATCCTGAAGAAGCCGCTAGCATGAAGGGCGAAACGTCGAGCGAAAGTTTTGACGCACCGCGAAAAGAAGTCAATAGCAGTAATAGGAGATTACTAGAAAAGATTTTTTTGAAAATTTGTCTTTTTTCCAAACACGGATATTTGTTAATCAACCTTAGTATGTTTCATGAGAAATGGAAAAATCTTAAGACACGATTAAGTCTGAATGATGAAAAGGACTCGGCCAATTCTGCTATCGAAAACTGTTTTGATACTCGTGAATGTTGATGTATATCCTTGGAAATATAACGCACAGAGCACAAAGAAATAGTCGCGTGTCCAGCGGATGAATTTATTTGGTGTATTTCTTTTACTGTGCATACGCGATAGGTTATTACAGTATTTATATTGTTTCAAGACTCATTAATATTCGCCGCGCGTAAATCTTCTTTATGAGTGCTGTTGACTTATGCAGATGCAGTAGATGGTGATGATTGCATGTTTGTTTGAAAGTAAAGATTAATACTTCATTTCTACTGCGCAAAAATAAATTTATGGTATTTACTTTTATTGTAATTACTTCGTTAGTTTTTCTTGTAAAATTATAACAAATTACAATGTGCTTCCAATGAATAATGAAGTAATTTGTATATTCAAGAGAAATGGACGAATAACATTGTTTTATTTTTATTATTTCTTTCATTACTAAGCCATTAAATCCCTGCTTGTTCTGTAAAATAGGTGTTTAGCAATCTCGAAATCGCTGTCTTCCAGGCGAAATTTTAAGCCTAGAAAACAGAAAAAAGCCACTAGGGCCAGACTTGGTAATTTTGTGAATTTCTGCCATGGCGACCACTAAAGCGTGAGACCGCTGTTTTGGTGTAACAAAAGTTTTTTCCTCAAATGCGGTCGTTTTTCAACAGTTTCTGCCTTTGGTATGTCCCCGTTATTATTTTTCCTTTAATAAAGGTTAACGCTATTCCAGAAACCAGTCGCCCTCAGTCTCTGCTTTTTCCAAAGCCTATTCATCCTACACAATCGATTGTTTATTCTGTACCTTGGGTTCGGGAGTGTATTGGTGTATCCAAGTTTCTTCTACAGTGATTAATCGACGCCCAAACTCCAATAGAGCCTTGGAAATGTTCTTTCAAATGCATCTTGGGTCTTGACTGAGCAGGTGCCCAATGCGCCGTTAACTTATTCATGCCCAAGTCTTTAGGAAATACATGACAAACACGTTCTTTCGAGCTTCTTCTATCTTTCTAACCTTAATTTGCACCGTTTGGTGGACTTTTCCGATGTTATCGGAAGCGGTTGCAGTTTTTGGCTGTCTCGAACGTTCATTGTCAACCAATTATTATTTTGAATGTACGTACTTTAGTACCCATCATATTTACTGTTATTCTAAATTTCCTGTATTTGAGTTTTAACCAGTAACCTTCTGGAAATTATTATTATTATTACAGCTGTAGAACCCTTAGATATTATTATTTTTTACTTCATCCACTACAACATTCTCTTCTAACACCAAATCTTTATTTTTCAGGCAAGGCGTTGCATTACAATGCATGGGCAGGCATGGCGAAGCCTTGGCTGCATTCAGCGGTGGTTTGGCTCAAGATCCAACTTCTCAACAACTCCTCTCAGCACTGGTAGAAGCCTCCGTCAAGTCCCCGCTAAGGCACAATCTCGAACCGACATTTCAACAATTAGAGTTGATGAAATTAGATCAGAGCCCCTTCGTATTGATCTCAGTCGTTGGACAGGAGCTATTAGCTGCCGGCCTGTACAATTCCGCAGTTACGGTTTTAGAATCGGCCCTAAGGATAGGTTCTTGCTCCTTGAAGTTGAGAGGATCAGTTTTCAGCGCGTTGAGTTCTGCGCATTGGGCTTTGAATCAATTGGATAAAGCTATTGGGTAAGAAAGAACACGCATAAGTGCGGAATTTTAATCTAATGTTTTCGCTATTTTAACAGCTACATGCAACAAGATCTGGCCATCGCGAAAAGCCTAGGAGATACAGCAGGTGAATGCAGAGCTCACGGCAACCTAGGCTCCGCCTATTTCAGTCAAGGCTCCTACAAGGAAGCTTTGACCGCTCATAGATACCAACTAGTGTTGGCGATGAAGTGTAAAGATACCCAAGCTGCAGCCGCAGCTCTGACATCTCTTGGCCATGTCTATACGGCAATAGGTGACTACGCAAATGCTTTGGCATCGCACAAGCAATGTGTGCAGCTGGTAAAACAGATGGGGGATCGTTTACAGGAAGCCAGGGAGATAGGAAACGTTGGTGCTGTATATTTGGCCATGGGAGATTTTGATTCGGCTGTGGATTGCCATACGCAACACCTGAGAATAGCGAGGAGGTTAGGAAATCAAGTAAGTTTAATTTTTTGATTATGTTAATTATTTTTAAATATTTTTAACGGATAACAATTCCTATACCTTTAAATATGGTATTTTGAAGATAATTAATGTGTTTATTCTTCCAGGTTGAAGAAGCAAGAGCTTACAGCAATCTCGGCTCTAGCCACCATTATAGACGGAACTTCTCGCAAGCCATAGTTTACCACGAAAAAGTCTTAAGGCTCGCTCAAGGAATCGGTGACAAGTAATTTTCAACTTCAAATTTAATACACAACTCACTACAAAAAAAACATAATTTTAGATCCGTGGAAGCAAGAGCTTATGCTGGACTAGGCCACGCTGCCAGATGTGCTGGAGATTACGCTCAAGCTAAATATTGGCATGAAAGGCAACTGGATATGGCTTTAGCTACTCGAGATAAAGTCGGAGAAGGCCGAGCTTGTTCTAATTTAGGAATAGTATATCAATTACTAGGTAAACACTAAAAGCAAAATCAAAAAAGATAAACTGATATTAACGCTACTACTAATCATTGTTCCAGGAGAATATGACGCCGCTCTGAAATTACATCAAGCACATTTAGCTATAGCCAGGAGCTTACAGGACAGAGCTGGAATGGGAAGAGCTTACGGAAACATTGGTAATGCCTTTTCTGCAGCTGGATATTACGAGTCTGCCATAAAATACCATAAACAAGAATTGACGATCAGTAAAGAAGTTCACGATAGGAGCTCCGAAGCTAGCACCCACGGAAACTTGGCTGTAGCTTACCAAGCAATCGGAGCACATGATATGGCTTTATTGCACTATAGAGCTCATTTAGGTATGTCCCAAACCAATTGGTTGCGACACCAAAGCTATTATTTACTTCTGCACAGGTATTGCTAGAGAACTGAAAGACACTGCTGGAGAAGCATGCGCCTTATTAAACTTGGGGAACTGTCTAAGTTCCAGAAGCGAATTTAGCGAAGCAATACCATATTACGAACAGTATCTGATGCTATCTCAAGAACTACTCGACGTAGAAGGCGAAGCAAAAGCTTGCCATTTTTTGGGTAAACTTCTCCTATCCCAAATCTTCATATCTTAATCCAAATATCTTCCGTAGGTTACGCCCATTACTGCATCGGCAACTATAGGGAAGCGGTACGCTACTACGATCAAGATTTAGCTTTAGCCAAAGATCTACAGGATAAAATGAACATGGGTAGAGCTTACTGCAACCTAGGCTTAGCCCATTTAGCATTAGGACAATTAGACACAGCTTTAGAATGTCAGAAATACTTTCTAGCCATAGCCCACATGACCAACAACTTGAATGGCAAATTCAGAGCATTGGGTAATATTGGAGACGTCTTAATCAAGATGGGGGAAACCGAAGAGGCCGTCAAGATGTACCATAGACAATTGGGATTAGCTAGAAGCAATAGGGAAAGAGCGATGGAAGCTGCAGCTTGCGGTGCTTTAGGAATTGCGCACAGACTGTTGAAGCGCTTCGATAAGGCTTTAGGTAACCTTATGTTCACTTAAAAAAATGATAAATAGGTTAATTTTTTAAAATTTACACTTAGGTTATCATACGCAAGAACTAACCCTTCGTCAAGAAATGTCGGAACTTTCCGGAGAGTGTAGAGCTCATGGACACCTCGGGGCAGTCCATATGGCTTTGGGAAATTACACTCACGCCGTTAAATGTTACCAGGAGCAATTGGAAAGAGCTCAGGAACTTCAAGATTGCGCCGTTGAGGCACAGGCGTATGGCAATTTAGGCATAGCTAGGTATTGTACAATTAAAACAAAAAGATACTATTTTTACTTTCCTTTTTTAAATAGATTGAATATGGCGCATTACGAAGACGCTATTGGCTATTTCGAACAACAATTAGCCACTTTAGAGCGGCTAAGTACGCCTACAGCTCAGTTAGATAAAGGCAGAGCTTTTGGAAGCTTAGGAGATTGTTATGATGCCCTAGGTGACCCCGAAGAAGCTGCGAAATGTCATGAACAATACCTCTCCATAGCATTGAAATTGAAAAGTATTAGGGACCAGGAAAGAGCATACAGAGGGTTGGGACAATCTCATAAATCACTTGGAAATCTACAACAGGCTTTAGTTTGCTTGGAAAAGAGACTAGTGGTTTCCCACGAGTTAGGAAATCCTGAAGCCAAAGCCGCTGCATACGGAGAGTTGGGGCAACTTCACGCGACGTTGGGGAATTTAGAACAGGCCGTATCATGTTTGGATCATCAAAGATCAATTGCTCAAGAACTAAGTAATGGTTTAAGATCGCTTAAGGAGAATGTTCTTGAATTAGTTCCTTTTTAGATGATAAGGTGATGGAAGCCGAAGCAATCAGCGGATTAGGCCAAGTCTATCAGCAGATGGGAGAGTACGCTACCGCTTTAAGGTATCATCAAAACGATTTAGAGATTTCGGAACATTTAGGGATGCCTGTGTTACAAAGTAGAGCCTGTGGAAATATTGGTATGTCATCGAAATTTGTTGTAGAAGTTTAAAGATGTGTTTGTCGTTACTTTGATTAATTTAGGTGCAGTACATGAAGCTTTAGGAAACTACGAGCAAGCAGTCCGTTACCAAGAACAGCATTTACAGGTTGCAGCAAGCACCAATGACCAATTAGCAAAAACTCTAGCGTACAGCTCCTTGGGACGCGTCCATCAACTTCTTGGAAACAGAACCCAAGCCATAGCTTATCTTACACAAGGCTTATGTATTGCTGAAGCGTTGGGTAGACGCGATGAAGAGGTATTGTTACTATATTCAGAAACGTATAACCGAATTACGTTCTACATCGTCTTTTTTGGTAGGCCAAGATACGAAATCGACTTGGATTAGCATTATGGGCCAATGGAGACTTAGAAGGCGCTCAGAAACAACTTGAAGCTACCACTAATCTGTTAGAAAATATCCGAAGGGAATCTAGAAGCGCCCCCGATTACAAGTTGTCATTGTTTGAGTTGCAGACATCCAGTTACCAAGTTTTACAAAGGGTTCTAGTTGGTAAGTGCGCACAAGTTATATTAGCGTAAATCTTTAATTAAATATAGTTGGTTTAGAAAGTTTCTAGTCCACTGTAAATCTTACTAACCTTGATGCCATTCTTCCAACATTTTTTCTGTTGCAGGCTTGAATAGACAAGAAGAAGCTTTGGTAGTGGCCGAAAAAGGTCGCAATAGGGCTTTTGTCGATTTGCTATTGGAAAGGCAAGGTTTAGGAGATGGCCACGTGAAGACTAAAGTAAACGGAACGAGGTTAGAAGAGGGTGGACCAAATTCCTTAGACCAAATAAAAGAATTGGTTAACAGACAAAGGGCATCTGTTTTGTATTACAGCATCGCAGCGGGATTTTTATATTCTTGGTTAATCGTACCAACGAAAGGTAAATAAAATTAGAAATTAAGCGATACATACTCATCAATCTTCTTTTCAAAGGGATAATCAAATTCCATTCAACATCCTTGAATGAAAACGCAACAGAAAGCAAATGCGAAGGCAGCGAAACTCAATTGACAGGTTCAGGATTGCTGGAAAGACTTGTTACTTCGGTTAGAGATAGTTTAGGTGTAGAATTATCACCCTGCACAACCATAAATGAAGACCAATACCCAGACGATACTTTGTCTGAAAGGACAGGTAATTCGAGAAACATCTAAATCGATAAATTTTATTTAAAAATGTAATTTAGGCTTCCTAAGGATGGTAAACCGTCAACATCTTATGAACTCAAGCAATTACTCTTTAAGTTCCTTGTTTTCACTGGGGAGCGTTGGTGGATCTGTAGCTTCCCTGCAAGGCTCGACGAGATCCAGCGCTAGTGCTCAAGGTTCGACGAGGTTACCAATAAGAAAAGCGTGGAAAGGACCAACTTGCCTACATGCCCTCTATACGTTATTAATACAGCCGTTCGAGGAGTTTTTACCAACGAAAGCTAGTAAGACCCGCGATAAATTTCACAATTCTCTTAAAGCAATCGCAAATTTCCAAATTTTACAGCTAACAAAGAAAACAAAACTAAAAGGGAACTAATATTGGTCCTTGAAGGGGACTTGTACCTGGTACCATTCCCAGTTCTTAGATCATCTCAGGACAACGCAGAATATCTTTGCGAAAGATTTTCGCTATTGTCGGTACCTAATTTGTCCACTTTGAAGATGCCACGATCAAGAAAACAGGTAACAAATCTTTTTAAAATATTTTAATCAGATCTTATTTAAATAATTTTGATATAGGACAACGAACAATCAGTAAGAAGTCTGATAGTTGGCAATCCGAAACTACCATCAGCTGTAACTGAACATTGGGGTTGGAGAGATATACCTCAAGCTGAGCAAGAAGCCACAATGATAGCTGAATTGCTTCAAACTCAAGCGCTAATTGGAAATCAAGCCACCAAAGAGCAAATAATTGGTCAAATACAGGAAGCTGAATGTGTTCATGTCGCCAGTCATGTTTCGTGGAAGTTGTCTTCGATTGTTTTGAGCCCAGCTGAGGTATGCGTCAAATCAAAATATTTTATTAACTGCGTTCTATGCAGATCTGTTGTGGTCCCTTAATTAGTAAATCGTTCACGTTAATTTTGCCTTTTGAACCAGACTTAACAGTCTTGTGAGTGTTCCCTCTGCTTAGATTTCGGCCTTTGGATATTCCCAGCCAATTTTTGAAAACCATATTCCTGCTAGTCCCATAGTATGAGGATAACAGGCGGGTTTAATGGCGCCTCTGGACTTGCTTGTAATTGGCTTTGCCGCGACTTCTTTCACCAGCTTTTGGTAATTTACACCAAGCAATGGAAGATTGAAAACAAATTCTCAAATAATAATTTGTAATTAAAAGCAATTGTATCCAGCTTCCAGCCTTCCAAAATAACTAAGCTAAAATAATAAGCATAGGCTAATAATAGGTGCCATCAAATTCTAGACTCCTCAACAGATTCATAACAATAATAGTTATAATTCCAACTATTTTACTAAATCTCATTGTAATAACTAATAATTTTTTTGATAGGTACTAGATCAAAGCCAATCTAAAAGACTCTACATCACCGACGCCAACGAAGATGAGACCAGCGAAGTCTCCATAACCGCGGAACTCCCGCCGATGTCCGAATTTCTCTTCAGCGCTGCTGATATTTTATCACTCCAGCTCTCAGCCAAATTAGTTGTTGTAAGTATATTTGAACGATCATATAAAAAAAATTACCACTCATTTCTTTGAAAATTAGATAAGTTCTTCGCATACCAGAGACCAGCAAGGCTGGGCAACATCCGATGGCCTCGTAGCTTTGGTGAGGTCCTTTTTGGCAGCTGGTGCTCAAGCTGTTTTGATATCCTTGTGGCCCGTACCTGATACGGCAACTAAAATCTTGCTTAGGGCGTTTTATTCTTCTCTATTGCAAGGAACTAGAGCAGCTAGGTATAATTCAATCACTTGCTTATTTTCTACATTATTAAATAAATATTGTTACAGAGCTTTAGCCGAAGCCATGCAGACTGTACAACACACAAAGCACTTTGCTCATCCAGCAAATTGGGCTGGATTTCTATTAGTTGGTGTGAACATTAGATTATCCAATAAGGTAAAGCGACCATCACATTCCTCTTAACAAAATTAAACCATCCTTTTTGCATTTTTTCTTTGCAAACTAGATTGCTTTAATGGGTCAAGCTCTATGTGAGCTATTACGCATGCCGGAGAAATGCAGGGATGCTTTAAGGGTGACTCTGCATTTAGTCGAGAAAAGTCTGCAAAGGATACATAGAGGGCAAAAGAATGCGATGTACACAACTCAAAAATCCATTGAAAATAAGGTGAGTTTAGAAGAAATCATCAGAGATGTTTAATATGCAAACGTAACGCGTCTTATTGCTCAGGTGGGTGTCGTAACTGGTTGGAAGGAACTTCTCATGTCCGTAGGATTTAGATTTGAACCAGCTTCTAACGGAATACCTAGTAGTGTCTTCTTCCCACAATCGGATCCAGATGAAAGGCTGACGCAGTGTTCGGCAAGTTTACAAGCACTTTTAGGTAATTAGTAACAGTTATCTTTACTGGTACTTTTTTTATAAATATATCAGCAAACCTTTGAAAAATCACATTGATTGTAGCTTCAAAAATATTTCCAATTATTTGCAGCTCTAACAAGCACTTCCATCCAAGCCCTTTCAAAACTAACAGTCAGTCCCGAGGTTGCTGATGACATCATAGGAGTTATACAGTCAGCTTTAGCCCAATTCTCGAGCAAAAGCTCCGAATCTGATAGTGTAGAAATCGAACTAAACGTCAGGTAAATTTCTATATCTTTCCGATAAAGTAGACCCGAAAAGAAACATTTCATAAATCCTTGTAGATTATGGAGAACGCCGGGTTGCCACGAATTGCTAGCTTCCTTAGGCTTCGATCTATCAGATGTTGGTCAGGATAAAGTAACTTTGCGAACAGGGAAGCAAGCTAATAGAAGAAATATCCAATTCACGTTACAAGCCCTATTGGCATTATTTGGTACTGTGCTTCCCAAATTACGTCTTTGGTAGCTTAGGTATTAACCGAATGCTATTTACAGATACTCAAGAAGCTCCCAAAAGCCTAACCATAGACTCCTCAAGTAGTCTAGAATCACTAGCATCGGTAGAGAATGATTTCTCCCATTCCGATAACGAATTAAACATGTGCGCCCCGCAAAAACCGCCTACGAACACCCAAGTGGTTCCTCGACCGATACCTCCTCCGTTTACGCGAACCGTTTTACCGACTAAGCGATTAGGAGGTGCTTTCACTAGTTACGTAAGGAGGAGGGGTGAACCAGATGGTAGGACTGCCAATCCCGCGGATACTAAGATGCAAATCGATAATAAAGCTAAAAAATCTAACACCTTAGCGCGACCTGGTGGTGGGGAATCTGATGCCGCCTTTACACCGAGCCCTCCTGTTGTTTTACAACCAGAAAATCAAAGCATTGCCATGTCATTGGCTCATCAAACTAGGATTAGGAATTTGTATTCGCAAGGTGATAATAAAGGAGATAGTTTGAGACCTGATAGTTCGAGTTCGGCTAGTTCCGCAACGGATTGGGATAATGGGCATGCTACCGTTTTGAGGAGGCAAGCTCAAAGTCAACCTCCACCAGTGCCACCTCCTAGGAATAAACCATTAGTGGATCTACCACTAGCTCCGTTGTATAATAATCTTCCAGCTTCCTTTGAAAATAGTTCCGATAGTGAGTTGGAGAAGATGGAAGCTAAATTATTTACAGCTACAACACAAAGGGCGAAGATCGCTTATAAGAAGTCGAGGAATCCGATGTCAACTTTGGATAGGCTAAGTGTAAGGACTGAAGTGACACCCCAACAAACGGTTTTAACGCAAAACACTAGGAAGATGATTCCATTACCCACCGAGGAGAACATTTCCACCAACGAAAGACTTCTGTACTTCTCCCCTAACGACACCTTGGATATTCCTCCGGTTAAAAGCAAAGATAAAGATGAGGCTATTCAGGACATGTCCAAACCAGATACTAAAGGCCAAAACAGCATCCATGACACGATTTTGGCGACACAGCTACGCCATATTAATCGGGAATTAACGCCAACGATCTCCGAGGTTTACCTCGAAAGAAATATCGGGTTGGGATTAGCTCCTTCGCTCTCGAAATTGTTACTGAACCAAAATTCGGCTTCTACTCCCCAAACTGATAATTCCGTCCTAGATAAGATCAATTTGGGCATTCTCGAAGATACGGAATTGAGCACGGATTTGAGTAAAAGCACCCAATGCTTAAGATGCAAACTAGACGTTTGCAGTTGCAAAAATAAGAAGCCTTGGCTATCGGAAAACGCTAGCGCTTTGCAACAAATTCAAAGTTCCGATTTGACGACCGCTGATATTTTGGAAAGGGAGGTTAAGAATAAGAAGGGATTAAGGTAGGTGTTTGTATGATGCTACAGAACGAGCTTTGAGTTTATTAAACGATTTTTTTTATCAAACGTAAAATATAAAATGGTTACAGCTTCTAAATTATTTGTTTTCTGAGAAAATAATTGACTAACAATAAAAAGAGAAGTATTTAACAATTACTTTTGTCAAAAAATCTCGCAAATATCTCGATATATATGAAAAATATATAAAACGGTTTATATCGCTGCTTTCTAAACGGCAGGCATGTGTTTCTTGGACTAAAGGGCGCCAAGAAATATCTGGCCCATCGTTTCGAATTGTGATATTAACTATGAGAGAAACAGCGGTGCAAGGTTGAGTAAAGCACTCTCGGCACCACTTCGATGACGTCGGGTAGGCAGAAACATGTCCGCAGGTAGTGCTCTTTTCTCTCCTTGCATTGCTTTTACTTTAAATGATTCGATCAATACTATGAGGAAGCAATTTTACAATTACTTTTTTGTTATTGTTAATAGGCATTTATTGATGTGTTATTTCTCCTAATTTACGAATACTTTATTACTATTTTTCACAAAGACAATGTATCTGTTTTAATTCCGAAATGCAATTACTTTATATTGTTTGGACTCATCATTATGTAACAAATTTTAATTCCAATTACCTTAAAAATTTTATTTTAATCTTCTTATTAGAAGTAGGGTATACGTTGTTTACAAGCTACCGGGTACGAAAGTTCCCTTTAACGGAATGAACAAAAATTAAATCGTAATCTTTTTTAATTCAATCGTATAAATAAAAGAAATCCTGATTTTTTAAATGACCGCCGAAACGCCGTTGACGTCATTAGATCCTAATTCCCATGTGAACCGCAAGCGTAAAGAAATCTACGTTATGTTTGTTAGTTTGGATTTTGCCGCTAACAAGAATTTGCCCATAATCTATTGCCATTATGGATATTTCAAAACGTTTTCATTATTATTTATTACATTAATTACATAAATAATAAGAAAGTTTTAAATTAAGACAACCTGAAGTAGCTACTGAGTATAAAGAAAAAATAGAAAAAGAAATGCTAAAATTAAATAAATTAGATACAGATACCAACCTGGAATTACTTTGGGCGAATATCAAAACTATAATACTGAAGATTGCAAGAGAAACGTGCGATATCACAAGAATTAACAAAAACAGAAAGCAAACAGGATGGTGAAATAAAGAAATAAAAGAAGCGGTTAAACAGAACAAAGTCATGTGAAAGAAACACTTGTAACTAAAAACAGAAGAAAGCTACTCAAATTACAAACAGCAAAGAATAAAGATAAAGGAACTAGTCAAAACGGCAAAACAAAGGTCGTGGAAAGAATTCGGGGAAAAAATGGAAAGCGATTGTCACAGCAATCGGAAGTTGTTTTATAAAATGCTGCAGTACAGCAATAAGTATATGACATCCAAGGAAGGAAAAATGCCGGGGGAGGACAAGGCGATTATGGCAAGATGAAAAGAATATTCTGAGATTATCCTTAATCCAAATCAAACAATGCAAGTGCAAGATGAAGAAAAACAAACAAATATTGAAAGGGAAGAAGAACAAGAACCGGAAATAAAGATAGAGGAAGTAAAGGAAACAATATTAAAACTGAAGATGGGATAAACGGCAGGCCATGACAATATAACACCAGAAATGATTAACAACATGGGAGAAAGAAGCATCGAAATGATAACAAAGCTTTTTAATAGAATATGACCAGAAGAGAGAATCCCAAAAGAATGGGGAATATGTATACTACTACCCATTTTCAAGAAAGGCAACCACCGTGAATGCGGGCATTATAGAGGAATATCAATAATGAGTATAATAGTTAAAATGTTCGAAAGAATATTGGATGAAAGTTAAAACGACAAATAGAGCTACAATTTGAAGGCTCACAAAGCGGTTTCAGGAAAGGAAGAGGAGTCCAAGACCATATATTCACAATAAAACAAATAACGGAAAAAAGAGAATCTATCAACACATACATGGCGTTTATAGATCTAGAAAAGGCGTTCGAGAGTATATCAACGAACGAGAAACAGAAATATTTCAAACCAAAGACGGCCTAAGACAAGGCGGAGTTTTGAGCCCTACGCTTAATCACTTAATTCTGATGTATTACAGGAAATAAATGACAAAGTAAGGAAACTACCAGTAGGGTTTAGAAATATGGAAAGAATATCAATAAGTGAATGTATCTTCGCGGATGATTTAGTGATATTTGCGAAAAGTGAAACTGATCTTCAACATATGAAAGAAATATGGAATAAAGCTCTGCAAAACAAAAATCTAAAAATTAACACGGAAAAAAACAAACTAATGATAGCTGGAAAAGAAGATAAACATCTATCGGTGACACTAAACAACAAAAAAGTGGAATAGGTAAACATGTTTAAATACCTTGGCGTAAATATACACAAAGATAGCAACAATGAGGCAGAAATAAATGAATGAATAGAGAAGGCAACTCGATTATGCTACGCTTTGAACAAAGCATTCATAATGAAAAAGAAAGTAACAATAAAAACAAAGATTACTATTTATAAAACTATCTTTAGGCCGATATTAATATACGGAAGTGAGAGCTGGGTACTCACAAATCAACAAAAAAGCAAAATACAAGCGGCAGAGATGAGATTTCTAAGAGCAATAACGGGCATTATAAGGAGAGATAGGATACGAAATGAGGTAGTGAGGGCGGAATTAAGAGTGGAACCGATCCTAAAGAATATAGAGAAACAACATTTAAAATGGTTCGAACATTTAATTCGAATTGGAACAGAGACAAGCAAAACAAATATAAATAATAATGATAGCAACCATTCGGTCACCGGTTGATGATGAGGACCATTCGTGTCCTCGAAACGGCCGTCCCGGACTAATTATTATATTACTATATAATAAATTAAACTTGTGTGGTGCGGAGCGTGCCGATACTTATGTGTTGTTTACAAAACAAATATGGCAAATAAAATCACAAAAGAAGAGCATAAGAGGGAGACCGAGAAAGAAGTGGGACGACGTGGGGGCGAAATGTTTGGAGAAGAGGGGAGTGAAATGGAGCAGTGAAAAAATGTTGGTGAGGGACAGGAAAAACTGGGCAAGATTCGTACATCAGTGAAGAGCATTAGACGCTTTACACCTTACGGTTTATAAAAAAGGCTTTATCGATTATATATTATATAAAAATATTGTGACAACTGTATCTCTGCAAGACTTCCAGATTTTCGTTATAATTTTTGAATAACTATCGTCTTAACGCAAAATCGGAACTAGTCCAAAACAATTAGAAGCTGATCGAAGATAAGATTCAGGAAGATCGTTTAAAGTATTCGATGATTTAGACTTAAAATTAAAAGTATTATTATTATTGTTATATGGCTTCGGCTTACGCCATTTGCCAGTTACTCCAGAAATTAATGTGAACGACTTTCTCCCGAATAAATAAAGTATTTTAGAATGGTTTAACTTAATATAATGGTATTACACCAAACAAATTCCTAAGAATAGATTAGATTATCCACTAGGTGGCCCGTTTTACTGCGAACTCTCCAGATCTATTATGGTTCCTTAATTACTAGATCATTCACGTTAGCTTTGCCTTTTGCAGAAGACTTAACAGCCTGGTGAGTAAGCTTGCAGAAACGAGTGCGCATTCATTGGCGGCGATGATATATTTCGAAAGCGATCGGACATACCCGAAGTCGGGATTCATACGAGTACGGTTTGTATGTGTATGAATGATGGGTTGCATTAATGCAGCAGTTGGTTCCAACTACCGAAATCCATACCTAAATAGAGCAAATTTTCAAAAATTATTCAATTCTTTTAGATACTATTTCCAAATTAGAGAACACCAAGTTTTCACTACATGAAGCGCTAAATATAGTAGATGACCTCAAAGCCTCGTTAGGAAATCTAACAGATAATGTAGGAAGGTTAACCGATAAATGATGTGCGGTTATAAATAAGAATTCCGATTTTCAAACTATAGTGCGCATAGACAAGAGTTCAAGCGGAAACCAAGAGTGCGAATGTAATGCGACCGACCTCTTTAAATTCGCGCACATCACATCATTAGACGTAAAACGCTCATTTTCCAAGTACACCGACATATTTTCACCTTGCCATAGGAGTATGACCGAGTCATCAATGGAAGCCATGCTAATGATACAATACTACAACGAATTTTTACGTTATCAATAATACAATCAAACTAAAATAGTAGTTACATATATCATTTTTAATATTGATAGTAACCGAGCCGTACGCTACTGCGAAAGTACTCGTTTCTGCAAGCTTACTTATGAATGATCCCTCGGCATAGATTTCGGCCCCAATTTTTGAAAACCGTATTCCTACAAGTCCCAGTCCCATAATATAAGGATAACAGGCGGGTTTAATGGCGCTTTGTAATTGGCTTTGCAACGAGTTCTTTCACCAGCTTTTGGTAATTTACGCAGTGCAATAGGAGATCAAAAGCAAATTCTCGATAATAATAATAATAGTTTATTGTCCAATGGCTTCCAGTTACAGGACAACATTATAAAAAAAAAAAACATACATTACTAAGAATAGTAATTGAAGACAAAATAAAAAACAGTAAAAGGAAAAAAACTCAAAACTCATTAATTTTACTAAAAATTATGCGGCACGTAGAAGTAATGGGAGAAAAGCATAACAGATTCGTTCGAGGCATGGGAAGGGAGAAAGTAGGAGAAGAACGTGAAGATGTGCGAGGAACTAGAAAGTTCAAGGAAGAAAGCAAGTCGGGACAATCAAGGACGCCACGCATCAACTTCCAGGCAAAACGTGCACTCTGTCGCTCCCGACGCGAAGCCTCTGTGTGCATCCCATGTCGATCGAGAAGAGCACCAAAATCGATGTTCCGCACTGGATAAATTCCATCAATCTTGAAGGATAAAAATTTGAGAAATCTCCGTTGAATCTTCTCAATCTGGAGTTGTAGATAGATGTCGTGCGGTGACCAAACAGGTGAAGCATATTCGAGTTTGCTTACAACAAAAACTTTCTATGCGGAAATACAAAGGCGGTTGATATGCGGCCCAAAGCTCAAACGACTATCCAAAATAACTCCAAGATCGCAAAATTCATTAACTCTCAGAAGTGCTTGGCTGTTAATGGAGTAAGTGGAAGGAATTGAGTTAAATTTTCTTGTGAATGACATGTAGCAGCACTTGTTCGCATTCACCAGCAGCTTTGAAGGGGCAAACCAATCGGTGATCGTATTAAGGTTACGCTGTAGCTCAATAACGTCATTCCAGTTCTTAATAGGCATAAATATTTTTAAATAATTTGCATAGGCTAGAACAGAGCGAGATACAGAAGCAAATAAGTCATTGGCGTAGAGATTGAATAATAATGGACCCAAATTCGAACCCTGTGGAGTACCTGAAGAGGGACTAAATTCGAAAGATTTGAATCCATTATAAAAAACACGATTGCTTCTGTTGGTCAAATAGGACTTTAGAAGTCAAAAGCAGAACATTTCTGAAGTAAAACATTATGATCTAATGTGTCGAATGCTTTACTGAGGTCTGTGTATATCACGTCAACTTGTCCTTGCGCGTCAAGATGCTGTCTAATAAATTGTGTAATCGACGCAAGACTGGTAACTGTTGATCTTCCTCATACGAAACCATGTTGGTGTGATGAAATATAGGGTTTTATGTGATAATATATGGTGGAGAACAAGACACTTTCATAGACCACGATAAGATTAAACAAAATCGAGATTGGTCTACAATTATCCACTAGGTTCTTCTCTCCCTTCTTAAAAATTGGAATTACTCTGGCCCGCTTCCAAAAAGAGGGGAAGGTACAGGTCCGAATGGAGCAGTTAATTATAATTGACAATGGTTCGGCAAGAATGTCAAATAATAATTTGTAATTAAAAGTAATTATATCCAGCTTTTTGGCAAACTTATATCGAGAGATTCATTCTAAAGTGAGTATATTTATATAGGCAAGCTTATTGCAATATGGATCTAAAATGAATATAAATGTTGCTAAATGTATTAATGTAAAAATGTGGTGGTACGTTTACAATGAATAATATAACAGATCGACCGATGTATTTGCTTACGTTTCTGCTTTAATACCTCTAATTGCAATAGCGTTAAAACATCCACTTCCTTTAATAAACTGCATCTACAAAAAAAGTGAAAGCATCCACATTTGGCAAATTGTCGCTTTGCACTACAACGAATTCTTTCTCCAACATTTTCCAGGCGTTTATTTGTTACGAAACAATAATAAAATAATACTGAAATCGTTTTTAAAATGGATATAGATTGGAATGGTTGTAAATACATGGATACGAAATAATTTAGGATCTTCTGACGCCATGATAGGAATCGTGCATATTCAGGCTTATCCACTTATGGTCGGAAATTTTTGAATTTCAATCTTTAACCCATTATTTAATAAATCATGCGAATAATAACGACAGCTTCTCCGGCCAGAATCGGTTAAGACTAAACCTATTCCGGGTTCGGACCGTTTCGCCCACAGTCATATGGGACTTCTTCGGAAGAGAGAAAGGTGATAAGCAACAGTTAGCACGGTAACTCAACCGCGCCAGAAGCGAAACTAACTAAGCGTGAAACAGTTGATCATGGTAACTCAACATTTGAACTATGCTAGAGGTAAAAATCAACTGCGGGAATACGACGGGAGCAACACGGCGTTGGGCAGGGCCTGTCGCTGATTGGTTGGGTGTCGCAGTCACTGTTAGCCGAGGATTGGTCGTTACGGATGACGAGTTTCCATATGTCTGCGAGGGGGTAAGCTGTATCCATATAATTAGGATGTTTAAGGATCTTAAAAGTAATGAAGTCAGACTGAATAATATTAATATTCACGAACCAATCAGCGATAGACCCCGCCTACCGCCGGCATAACAGTGTGCTGCTCCCCTCCTATCTTCGCAATTGATTTTCGCCTCTGGGATGGTTCACATGGTGAATTACCGTGATCAACTGCTTCCCGATCAATTAGTTTCGCCTCTGGCATGGTTTACACGTTGAGTTACCGTGCTACAACCCTTCGCTCTCCTGAAGAAGCCCCATACGATTGTGGGCGAAATGTTGAGTTTTCGTTTAACCAAGACACGGTCCGAACTCGGAAGTAAGTCGTACGAAGTTTAATCGTCATTTACGTATATCTTGTTATTCATACACTTATTTTGAGTGTACACGTGTACCGTATTATTAAAATCCTATCACCATCCTCTTAAAAATACATTTATTCCATAGAACTGATATTCGCCAAAAAGACGACGTGGAACCGAAAAGACTATCACCATTTTCCGAAATGTCAAAGCGAGACGAAGGCGACGGCAGAAGCATAGCAGACTCGAATTGTTCTAGCTACAAAGGAACGCAATTCAGGACGTATCACACCACCGATAAAACTAACAAAGTCACCAGCAGAATGAGGGCGACTCTAGGACCGGCTCCGATCCAAAGAAAACCGAAACAAACATGATGGATAGCCATGAAATTATCCATTTAAATCAATTTTACACTTGCAGCAATTTGATGCTTGAAACTTAGTGAATATCTTTGTAAAATACTGATTTTATAGCTTTTACATGAATGATGTTCTTTAGTGTAAATAGATATTATAATACATAATATAATAAATAGTTGATCTGGGTAATTTTGCCGAACCAAAATATTCATCTTCTACAGCCCTTATCTTGCCAATCACAATTTGTAATTTTAAAAAATATACATATAAAAACATAGAATACTCAAAGAAGCAGCATTCGATTAAATGAAAAAGACTGCAGCTAAGACGTGGGTGTTATGAGAGGGTACAGTATTACGATTTTGTTCATAATTTTGTAGATATTTTAAATATGCGTAGCTTAGGAATATTTGTAGTTAGGAGAATGAAACACTGTAACTTATATTTTGTTTAAATAAAGAAAAAGTAAATAAAACGATTGTTTTTCTTTCTTGCCTTACAGAATCCAGATAAAATGTATAGAATTTTTTTGGGCAAGTGTATAATTGGAGACATTTCTATTGAGGATTTTCGCTAATAAAAAATAGAGATTGTTTTTGAAAGAACTTAAAAAGTATCCGTGATATTCGTTTATTTTACAGGGTCACTGCAGTTTTGTTGGATTTTAATTTAAATATTTTTTATGTTTTATTTATACAAGAAATTCCGAAAATACTTAACAAACATTTTGCTGAATTAAATTATTATAGTTTTAGCCTTCTAAAAAGGGCAAAAGGCCTCATGACTAGAGATGGTAATTTCTGTTGGCAGGCAGCGGCGCAACCCGTACAAGGTCACACGTTTTGCCTGCGGAGTCCAATAAACGTAATGCACTATTTTGCAATTTTCCAAGAGATTCTCCAACAACTGTACTTTTCGCAAATTTCCGATATATTTGCTTCAATTTGATGATTCGAAATAATAGATTTGATACTTTGAAAATGTTTATAGTAATACGATACTGCTGTAAGCCAGGTACCCCATCTGGTTAATATAGGTTCAAGTGGTTGTGGAATTCCTGGACAGAAGTTCTTGAATTGGCGAATCTGTTTACGGGATTTGAGAAACACCTTCTTTGTGTTAGCTATGAGTTGGTCTACGCTTGGACAGCTGAGTCTGATGGTATCTGCCACAATATGAAACGCATGTAGTAAACATGATACGTGAAGAAGCTGCGAAAAATCTGTTTTTAATAATTTGTCAACTTTAATCATAGTTGCGGCTCCATCAGTGACAAATATGCTCAATTGCCTTCGCTGTACACCAACTAAATTAATAGCATCTTTTATCACTTGCACTATAGTTTCTGCCTTCGTATTTATAAGACGTTTGCTGCACAAAAGATATAGTATCAACGGTTCATCAAAGTTTAGAGTACGCACCATAACATGCATTACATTGTCTTTGTTAGCGTTTGTTGTTTCGTCCACGTTTCTCGTATTTTTACCAAAATGAACATATTACCTCTTGCTCCACAATGGTTTGTTGGATATTACAAACACTTAACATGAGTATAAAATCTATCAGGAAAATCCGGTATGGTATATCATTTTTTACATTTTCTCTATGTTTCGCTGATTCCACATGCCGTTTGCGCTGTTGTATCACATTTTACGGAACCGCTGTGATATTTTACTTTACGTAATGAAGGATACTCAATGGCAGTTATTGCGAAAAAATTAAAAATATCGAAAAATGGTGTATTTACAATATTAAAACGGGTGGCGGAAACGGGTTCTTTGGCTGATAAGAAACGTTCTGGACGCAAAAAGAAGACAACAGCTGCTGAAGATCAGTTCATGGTTCTTGTTTCAAAAAGAAACAGATTCCTAACGGCTCCGGAAATAACGCAGCAAGTCAATGTTTCACGAAGAAATCCTATTTCGCATTCGACCGTGAAACGAAGATTAATTGCGGCAGGCTTAAAGGGACGAGTAACTGCCAGAAAACCGCTTTTGAAAGTTCAAAATAAAAGAAAAAGATTGCAGTGGGCACAAGAACACAGACACTGGACAATCGAACAGTAGTGCAACGTGCTGTGGACAGATGAGTCCAAATTTGAAACATTTGGCTCCAAACGGAGGACGTTTGTTAGGCGACAGGTTGGTGAAAGAGTTAGTGAACAGTGTATTTTACCTACAGTCAAGCACGGTGGAGGTAACGTAAAGGTTTGGGACTGTTTTGCGGGAACAGTTGTAGGTGATTTAGTAATAATACAGGAAATACTTCGCAAAGAGCGCTATCTCAAAATATTACAAGAGAATACTGTACCAAGTGGGGAACGATTACGAAGTCGAAACTTTACGTTTCAAGAGGATAACGACCCTAAGCATTCTTCTCGTATATGCAGAAACTATCTAGCATCTCTGGAAGAAGAAGATCGTTTAAAAAGAATGATTTGGCCACCTCAATCTCCCAACTGTTGCCTATCGAATTAATATGGGATGAACTAGACAGAAGGATTCGCCAAAAAGGAGTGACTAGTTCACAAGATTTGTGGAAAAAGCTTCAGCAAGCATGGACCGAGATCCCAGTAACATTTTTGAAATCTTTAATTCTAAGAATGCCACGAATATGTACCGCAGTAATAAAGTCAAAGGGTGGACATATAAACGAAAAATCCGTATAGACCTAATTATAATTAGTAGAAGATTTCTTTTTGGAATATTTTTAGTTTTGTATAGTATACACAATGTACAGAAGTAAATTAAATTACAAATAGCTTTTTGTTTTTAGTCGAATTAAAAAAACTCTATTTTTTAATCGTCCCCAAATATATGAACGGTAGGTATAAATAGGTAGCAAAAATATATATAAATTCTATGAAAAGACGAGAGAATTAAGAAAACACAGTAGTTACGCAAAAAAATCAAAATTAATAAAAATTAATGTTTATGTCACAAAAGCACAAAAGTATACTTCCTAATTACTTTACTAAATTATCATCAGTTTCGCCTTAAACGTTTCTTCATGCAATTAAAGTTAATAGTCCAAAAATATGTTAAAAGTGAAAAATTGGGAATTTGTTAAAATTGTAAAATTTTTCAAAATTTTGTGTTGTTAAAGTGGACGACAGTCTTGAGTTCCACGTGGATAAATTCATTTTAACAACACTAAATTTTAACAAATATTCACAATTTTTTAATTTTAACATGTTTTTAGTCTAAATTTTAGTGCCTGAAGAATAATTTTATTCGAAACCGGTCGCATGTAAATTTAGTAAACCAATAACGAGATACACTTTTCATCAAGATTTTTGTTATAATGAAAATAAAATTTATAAAAAAAGATAAGAAAACATTATAATCGGGTAAATAAAACCCACAATTAACAAAAAAAAAATTGTTATGATACACATATATAATTAATTAATACCTAATACGAAAGGTCTCACTTGCAATTCTTTCTAATCATCTGGATATTGAGATTTAGTAAAGTTGTATTTTATCATTTTAATTCTTAAATATGTGTATGTATTGGCATTTAATGTAAAATGCTACATGCTTTTGAAAATTGGAGTTGTTAGAAATTTTTTTCATTTTCTTAATTTTTCTACATCTCTCTAACTAACAGCTTCATTTATAGATTTCGATACGCTGGATCCATTAAAAGTTACCTCGATTTTGTCTCTCTTATGGTAAGCGAACTATGTTTTAGAACGTTGGGAAACTTTGATCCCTGTCTCTAACCTTTTTCAGGGTGCAATTCGAAAAATAAACGAGATAGATAAATGAGGGCGGCCTCAATCGATTCTCCGACTCCCATTTTACTCAAAACATGTAACTAAAGCCTTTGTGTTGCGCCGAAAAGTCCTCAAGAGGAGGTAGAGTAAAATACTAGAGATTCAAATTTTGGTTTTATGATGGAATTTATTAAAAATTATCTTGGCGTAGAAATTATCTGATCTTTCTACACAGAAGCTTACGTATGAGATAAGCCAACATGTTTCAAAGAAAATTAAAACTTTCCAAATGTTTAGATGGAAAATTATTTTCCAATAAGCGTCCATCCTTTATTTGGAAGTACAGTGCACTAAGAAATCACTTAAAATTTTATTTCAACAAAATGAATGAATTGTTTGTATTATTATTGTTATTGTTGTTGGCCTTGGTACTGTGCCAATAGCCACTTACAAACATTAGCCAACTGTGTAATATATTTAATATAAATAACAGAATACTTAACAACTAGGACAGACGCCAGGGTTAGCATGAGAGACGTTTCACACCCGGGGCCGATCGGGTGACTAAAATAGACACACACAGGTGGACAAGGATAAACCGACAAAGGGCAGTGCGTACCTTGTTGTATTTGAAGTAATTTGTGATAGTTTCTCCGATTGGTCCGTTTGTGTGATGTTTTATCACAAAAATTATTTTATTCTAGAACGTGAAAATTAACAATTTTGAGGCTCTCTTTCCGTTAAGTCATGTTACGACTATATATTTCTTTTTATTTTTAATTATACAGAAATTTACCTTTACCATTGGTGGACCCACCTAATTATAAAATTAGGTACAATTTTATAATTTATTCCAAACAAGGAAATTTACCCGTATTTTACATTATCTTTTTTTATAAAAGTTTATTTCTTTTTTTTGTTTTTGTTCCTTGAGGAATCATTAAATCAACTTTTAATCTATTTCTTTTTTTTATTTAGTTTATTTTTCTTGTTTTACTTCACTTGTTGGAAGTATTGTTTTTTTTTTCTGCGTCTTTACTGGCAGCAAACCTCGGTTGCCCACGACCGGGGTCTACGAAGGACATTAGTGTTTAGAGTGGGTGGTGCCTTCCTGATTAGGTGGCTCCTTCCGCAGGAGCCAGAATCTTTTTCTTATACACCGCGACCGTCGTCGACTGGGCAAAGCCAGCAAATGTCCTTTAGTTTTCCTTTAGTTTATATAAGTTACAGTCATGCCACGTTGTTTCAGACTACAGTCTAACAACAGCATTTCTCTGGTAAATGGGGATGATGAGAAATTACAGTTTTGGAAACTCTTGAGAACGCTTTTGGAATCAGAGAAAATGGCACAGTTGTCATTATTCATCTGGAGTATGGCTTCCATCGCCCTTTTAATTGCTGTTGCCTCCGTAGAAAAAAACACTGGCTTCTTTCGAAAGCGATACCCTCTGCTGTATTGTACCTCTGAGATAAAGAATGCACATCCAACCATTACGTTACTTTTCGCCCCGTCTGTGTATATATGAGTGTGTAACAGGAATTGTTCGGCAATTTCATTATACTATTATTGCCGTTGTTGTAGATAGTTGTTCTTGGATGTAATTTACATATTTAGAAAAATATTGGCAAAATATATAAATGTTTACGCGTTAATAACATTTTTAAAATTAAAATATTAAACTATAATATCCGCTAGGTGGAGTTCCACTTACGTTATGTAGACATGGCCGCCGTTGCCACAGAAGACTCTCGTTTAAAATATCTTCTATTGTACATCAATTGTGTGATAGGGGTTATCTATACCTTGTGTTAAGACGATTCAACAAATGGCTCCCTCTACTGTTCATCCGATCAACAAGAGGAGTTGTTTTATTGTTATATGTAAATGTTTACGCTAAATCACGTACTCGAATACTGTGGCACTGGAACACTGAAACACTTCACTATTACCCCTTACCACAAACACTTCACTGACACTGTACGCACGTTTCGATAGCTAAGCTATCATCTTCAGTAGCAATATTGAATTAACTTCAGTTCAGAACTAACTGCAGTTAGTTCAATATTGCTGCTGAAGATGATAGCTTAGCTATCGAAACGTGCGTACAGTGTCAGCGAAGTGTTTGTGGTAAGGGGTAATAGTGAAGTGTTTTAAATGTTTACGTGTTAATAACACTTTGAAATTAAAATATTAAACTATAATATCCACTAGGTGGAGTTCCACTTACATAAGCGGAACATGGTCGCCGTTGCCACAGAAGACTCTCGTTTAAAATGTCTCCTATTGTACATCAATTGTGTGATGCGGGTTATCTATACCTTGTGTTGAGACGATTCAACAAACGGCTCCCTCTATTGTTCGTCCGATCAACAAGAGGATTTGTTTTATTGTTATTGGCGTTGTTGTAGGTAGTTGTTCTTGTATGTAATTTACATATTTAGAAAAATATTGGCGAAATAGATAAATGTTTACGCGTTAACAACATTTTTAAAATTAAAACATTAAATTAAATTCCATAAAGTATTTAATGCAGTATTAATCAAAACGAAACTAAGAAACACTAGTTATGTTTATGAGGAAAGTAAGGTTATGTTTGGAAAACTCGTAGGTGCACTGGTATTCGATTTTATTGCACTTCAGTGGATATATTGGTTCTATAAGACAATTAAAAGGAGCCTCACTAATTATCTAATATATAAGAGAAATAATCAGAAACAAGATATGGACGCCACTGATGACAGAACATATAATATCTTCGATTTATCTGACTACTCCTTGCTTCATATTTTCAAGTTTGCGTCTTCAACAGACTTGTATCATTTAAGCCTGTAAGTATTTAAATAATTCACTTGAATTTAATTAAACCTATTTAATATTCTTAGAACTTGCAAGAGATTCGAAGGGTTAGTTAAGGAAAAGAAACTATGGCAATACATCGATACAAGACAAGATCCAAATACTAAAGCGAAAGTAAACTATTGTATTGATAGGATCAATGAGCGTACAAAGGAGTTATTGATATGCAGTGATAAGAGAGATCTACAGATATTGCCAGATGACTTATTCACGTCCCGGGCTTATACAAATTTGACAGTGTTAGCTTTGGAAAACCAATTAATACGTGGAGATTTGGTAGTTATCACTTTTACCTGTACCTTCTTAGATCCACGATTAATAATTTTTTTTATAGGCGAAGTTATCTGAATACCCCAAAGGATTAGTAGAATTAAGTTTACGTAAATCTTTCGTACACAGTCATAGTACATTTTTTAAGCTGAGTTATTTACATATGGATAATTTAAAGGTAAAAGTTATAATTGATCTGATTTTAATGTTATTAAATTTACATGTGATTTGTTTGTTTTAGGTGTTAATATTAGATGAGTGTGGTTGGGTGGAGACATATATGTTAGTTCCAATGAGTAAATATCCTAAATTAGAAGTTTTATCGTTGTATAAGTGTAAGAAATTGTCCGATAATGATATCGCCTATTTAAGTCTGGCTGGTTGTTTTGGATTTAAGCAGTTGAGAGTACTGGATATCAGATTTACAGGTAGGAGATTTGTGTGATTTGCCACCTTCCATGCACGAAAGAATATTTTGCGCATTTAATTACTGTCGGTAATAGTAATGATTCTTTTAGGTTTTGCTATGTGTCATTTGTTTAAATCGATGTTTCAGTGTTCGTACTACCAACTGTTGACAAAAAGAACCTAACAAAGCTGGCAGTATGGACAATGAATTGTGAATTCACCAGATGGCACACAGCAAAACTGGGAAGAAGTTATTGTTACTTGTGAATGATTACGAATGTTCAATAATTATTATCATCGTTATTATAATACAAACATTTTCCCTATTTTTCTTTTTCAAATCTTTTCAGCTTCTTCTTTGCTATAATACAAGGTAATTCTAAATATATGCGACGAACTGTAAGGGCTGATTCCTTGTTACTTTGATCGTAAAAGTTCATATGAACATATGTCTAAAACGGCTTAATTACAAGAACAAAGGATGTCTAATATTAAAGTAAATGATTTAATATATAGCTGAGCCTGCAAAAGCAATCGTTTATTTATATTTGTCACTTCAATATTATTGTGTCAAAGTATTGATTCATTAAGGTTTATGGCTAGGTTGTTTTCTTTAAAATAAATTACATAAATGCTGAGATCTGTAATATGCATTTTGTTTACGGACATGCCAATGGTAATTCGTATACAGCTACAGGTCATTACGAAGAATAACACCCAAACTACAGTTGCCACCTTTCGCATGTGTTCAACGAGGAGTAGCTTCTAGTGGGAAGCTACGTTAAGATTGAAAAAGTACACGTATTTTCAATATAAATTAGTTAAATAAGTTCCCCTGACGCAAAGAAAAAACAAATCTTATGGAAGAACCAAAGTACTTCATCTAAAAGTTATTTCAATAAGGATACAATTTGTTAAAGAAACACCAGAGCAGACATTACCAAAAAATCAACATGTGGAAAAACAATTAAACGCTGTCGTACCAACGAATATTACCATCGCTAATAAAGAATTCAAAGCGACGCATGACATGTTATTTATCCTAGTTGATGATGAAGTATGCAATGCTATGACATCAACCACTTCCATCTCAGCGCTGCTACTTATGCGGAGCAACATCTAAACAATTTAATAACATAGCTAATGTAATAGAAAGACCATTAAAACGAAATGCTTTACAGTTTGGCCTATCCATTTTACACGCATGGATCGGATTTTTCGACTGCGTCCTGCACTTGCCGTATAAGTTCGCAATTAAAAAATGCCAAACAGGAGCAACCAAAAAATAAATAGGTTAGTGGAAGAAAATAAAAAACAATGTATGGGATTAACGGTTGATATTCCAACACCTGAATTATGGAAGCAACAATGATGGTACCGCCGCCAAAAGATTTGAAAAATATAGTAGAACATTTAAAGTTTTAATAGTATTATCATCAGAATGTCCGATAAATATTACGAAATTCGAGGACTGTTTGTAGAGAATTATCCGTGGTACTATATACCGACTTCCCTCCAAAAAATTATTTTTTATGTATACAAGTATACAACATGTGTTGGATAGATTTATATAAATAAATAAATATTGCAGCAACTTGTGTAATGTATCAATAGTGACGAATATACCGTGTTATAACAAGTTCATTCCTGTCTATCGCTTGCAAAAGGTCCAATTATGCATTAGTAGGCATTTACCGGCGTAGGAAGTTACTGTACTTTTTATGTTGTGCCGCGAGACGTCGTTACTAACGTGTTTGTGTTGTAGATAATGATATATTTCAGTGTAACTCACAACTCCTTGTAACAAACAATGTATGGATGATAGAAAAAATCCAAGGTCATCTTCGGCTTTCTAGTGTAATTTTACATAACACCCTGTTTTATCCATGTCACCAAAAGTTGATTTTTGTTTATCAGTGTTATCGAAAGAGACACAATGATTTTAAGGAGGATGGCAGGTCATATTCTTGCCACACATCCAGAGAAGCAGAAAGACCTGTTATATCATCCAACCCCCATATTACAAGCCTGGAACAATTGCATATAAAAAAAAGAGAACTACCTTCTAAAGTTAGATCCTGTGGAAATAGGCGCTGGTGAAGAAGTGGTACGAGTGAATCGGAATAAATAAATGCATTTGTTAATAATAATAATAATTTTTTAAATATTTTTTCTTTGTAATTGTTGTCTTACCTTTATAAATAAACACAAAAATTATTACTCAAACAAACTTACAATAAAATGTATCTACACAATATTTCCCACATGCGTTGTCTGTGAAAACACAGGCTTAATTGTACAGGGTGGCGCGCGGCAGACGCATAGATTTGAAAATGGAATAAAATGCAGACTGTTACAAAATGACCAAATTATTTATTTTTTCCTGATTCATTAACATGCGAAATTTAAGTTTACACAGTTTTGAACAAAGTATCACCCAAATGGCGCCCCCAAATTCCAAACACTGAGTAAACCTTTTTCTGAATTTTTCGTGCACTCTTTGAAGCATTGCCAAAGCAATTTCGGCTCGAGTGTTGTTTTTAAAGACTTCCAAGGCCCTGGAATGATTGTTGTACACAAGCGATTTCCACGGGAAAAATGGCAAGGGGCCAAATTCGGAGAGCGCGCAGTCCCTGCTGTGTGGGCTGTGGCCCCGTCCTGCTGAAACCAAACGTCTTCCTCCTCCAGTCCTTCCAATTTGGACAAGAAAAAATCCTGGATCATGGTTAGGTAACGTGCAGAAGTGGCTGCAACCATAGGAGTACAAATGAAGATGTTCATTAACGATTCGTTGAACGGAACGTCTCGAAATGCTAAGGGCACCTGCCTGTTTCCCAATTGAACGCCTGGAAGATCGTTGAATTGCTGCTCGAGCCCTATCGATGTTTTCAGGGGGATCCTGGAATGCATTAACCCACGCGAGAATTCGATTTCGATCGGGAATTCGGCCGCGGGGGGCGATATTGAATCTTAAACGGAAAACGAACGATTGAGCGGGCGTTCGACAAATAGACGCACACAAAAAACACAATGTTCAACGGATCACTTAAACCTGCCATCTCCCTCTTTCAAACCACCCCACAATTCAATTTTCTAGAACCATTAGGAGGGGAGCAATGCTCTTTTCAAATCTTTGCGTCTGCTATTTTAAAAGTCTAGCGTCATTTGTGAGTTTTTATAAGGAATATTTTTTTTTCATAAATCCACTTACCTTGCAACACACTGTACAAAAACCAATATCAGCGACATTCTGGCAACTAAGGCTCTTTGAATTGAATTACACAATTGATTGAAAAATATCTCCTAAAATAAATACTTGAAATCCTTACAATAATTAAAGTATTCAATTTACTTGTTTTTACCTTACAGGTCTCGGAGATCAGATTCTAAAAACGTTCTACAAACACCCGACGTTAAACGAACTCTACTTCCAAAGCTACATCTCAACTTACGCCTTGGACAGGGCTAAACGTCGTTTGGAGATAGCTAGAGGATCTGCTATTAAACAATGCCCGTATTTTTCCGAATACGACGAAATCCCCGACACTAGCAGGCAATCCATGGAGAAGGTATTCGGTTACCATTGCTACAGAACGTGCAGGCGGCAGAATCTATCCAGTCACGGCACCGTGATGTACAACTTCGTAGTACCTAACCTAGATGACGAGTATGAATTACAGAGTGTTCTATATAAATCTCCTTATGGTGAATGCAAATGCGGTTTTGAAAACGAATGGGGTGTCGTGAATAATTTGGATATATTCAAGAAGAAGAAAGGTAGAAGGGAAGATGTAATGAAGTTGAAGAATATCATTAAGGAGGAGAAGTATAAGAAGTTGTCTCCGTTTGTCTACGTATTAGCTCCGAAATTACCAATGGATCCATATAAGAATAAAACCGATATTGCTTCCTTCGAAGAGCAAGCGAGCGAAAACAACAAGCAGATCGATTGGATCAACGTTAGGGAGCCGGTTAATCAATACGAGATGGCCATGTTTGAGCATACAGATATCCATTCCTTACAATCAGACGTCGCTTTACCTCTTGACGTTATGAGATCCTTTGTGTGTGACCCAACGGTGATAGTAGGGCCGCCTGTTGGTGATCCGGTGAATGAGAGCATCTCAGAAGACAGCGAAGACGATGAATTTTACGAAGATGAGTTCTTCGAGCCAAAGAACTGGGTCTCCTTTGAAGATACTAACGTGCTAGTCGATGAATTGTTAGATGAACTCAATAATGGAGGAAATAATCGGGAAAATAGGAACGGAGACGAAGACGTTAGGAATGGAGAAGACCTATTGAACGGCGGAGGTGATACTCCTCCCCCCGACGATAACAACAGGGAGGAGCAACCGAAAAACGAAGATTTGCCTAAGGAAAACGGTGCTATCGATGACGACAAACTAAACGGAACACTCGAACCCCACGAAAACAAGTCCGATGAAAACGAGAAGAAGCGTTGTTTATATTGCAGTGTTGAACTTAAAAATTCCGATTCGGATGAATCTCTTTGTAAAAAATGCGCTGAGAATGACAAGGAGGAGCCTTCGAACGGGAACAGTAAAATAATTCGGTTCAAAATCGTTCGGAATAAAGGCGACGATAATTCTGATCGAGGGAATAACGAAGAAAATGGCGAAAACAATCTCCCTTCTACGTCCAAAGATGGCGCCGATGACCCGATTCCATCCACGAGTAACTCGAATAAAAGATTCCATGAAGGCAGTAATAATTCGGAAAGAACCGAAGCTAAGAAATTCAAATCAAATAACGAATGCACACCGCCGCGTAACCCCGATTATGACCTTAATATCAGCTGCGACGTCGAAGATGTTAATATAAGAGTTAGCACACCGAACATGTTCTTCATCGACCTCCATGAGCCTGAACAAAGCGTAATGAACGTCCCAATGGGAGGAGGATTAATAAACATCTTACTGGGAGCGGATGGGAAAACCAAGACAGCGATTCGAAAACTATCCTTACGCGGCTATCAAAAGATCAATGACAATACCTTGAACTACCTCAAAACGCTGAAGTTGGACCTGCTCGACGTCACACGGACCGGCGTTAGCCGAAATGCGGTGTCCAGGTTCATCCGGCAGAATCCCACTTGCAGGGTGCTACACGAGAGCGCGTGCACCTGTCTGCCAAATATGTATTTCTGAATGTCTATCTCTTTGTATTTATTTATTATTATTATTATTGTTGTTGTTGTATATAAAGATATATCGCCGTATTTAAATCTAGACGTAAGGTGTACGTAAATGTAAAAGAGAGTCAATAGGTTCAATGATGCGTAAGTTACGTTCATTTTTCATTTACATGTTTCCTTTTTTTGAAACGAAATATAAAAGTTTTTTTGGAAACAATAACTTTATTTTCTCCCTAGTTAGCCGCCAATATGTATCTAAAAAAATTATAAAAGATCTCAGAAAATGGCAGGTTCTGTGGTTTAAGTTGATGAGTACACCGGGTGTTTCAAATTATCATCATTATGAATGCTACAATGTAGGTAAAATAGTTAAGATACGTTTAACGCAAGCTGATCCCATCACCTTCCTCCTTTCGAGACCCGAATTAAAAAAAAAAAACGTCATAGTGACGTTGTTTGGAAAGGTTGGGGTTTAACGACAAGTTGATAGAGGCGAATATAAAAATCTTTTTAGGTTTTTTTCTAGTATGAATTGCCCGATCTATCGCCATCCTCATCAACTTTTGATTCTAAAAGAAATTTAGCGATTTTGACCTTGAAATTAAAAAGTTACGTGATGCCTTTGCAGCTATCCTCAAATATTTGGCGATCAATTCGATACAAAATTCAAGAATTTGCTATCGCCAATTGACAGAAATGAAAAGTCTTTGCACTAATGAATAACTTACTATAAGACATGTCAACCGAGGTAAAGGCTGTTACACAACGATGTCACCGTAGATTCCACCGATCGCGGAATGGACACCAATACTTTCACCAACGGAATCACAAACAATAACGAACTGGTCCGTTAAAATAGATACTGGCTTTAAGGAGGATAGACCGCCAACCGGAGTAGAGTGACCAGGTTTTTGATAAATTTCTATTTCTGCACTTTTTTCTTGTAAAATTAAAACATTGCTGATTCGGAGGATTTGTAGATACGATCTTTGTCACGAAGAATGTTGTTGTTAGAAATCTTATCAGTAGATACATGATGATCTGATTCACTTTGCAGTTTGGGGTGACTTGAACCATCCTTTTTTATACATGTATATCCTTATTTGTACAAATTTCTTAGCGTTAGTTTCTGCCGGGATATAATGCCTATGTTGGACTCTTAACCATGCGATCGTCATCTACTTATCCTCTTCTATAGATGTCTATCGGATGCTTACAAGAATCCAACATAGGCGTTATGTGAGAAATTGCACGATCTTAATCCCGGCAGAAACTAGCGATAAGAAATTTGTGAAACTGCCCTTTCACAGCATATTGAAAGGCATCAGTCAAGTTTTTAAGAATCAAGATATGAACGTTTGTTTCGGTTCGAGAAATAAGTTAAAAACTTTCATGGCCATCCAAAAGATTTATAAAATTGGATTGAGTGGCTGCGACAAAGCCTATATTGGTCAAACGAAAAGAGCGATACGCACCGGATTCAAAGAGCACATTAGGTCTTATCGATTTGGTAGATTAGAAACGTCAAGTGTAGCACAACACAAACAAAACTGGGATTAATACTACTAAAAAACTTGAAATTGATTAAGGACATAACTTCGCCGCGGGAATTAGACGCGTACGAGACGGTTTACATAAAAAGCAATACACATTTTATGAATAGGAACAACAGAATGTTGTCGCACTCAGTTCTATTTGATTTATTAGGGTAAGACTGCACATATTTTATGTTTCATACTCGAAAGGGCCATCCCGGATTAGTTAATTAAGCTTGTGTGATGCAGAGTGCGCCAATACCTTTGCGTTGTTTACCAAAACCATTTACGTTGTCTAATGCTTTCCAATATTAATAGTTAATGTATCCTATCCTATACCCTAATTTGCAACTACTTCCTATTAAAACTAAAGATCTGTATAGTATGTATCACTATATTTACCAATATCGGTACAGGAACATTACTTACTGGAATGTCGAATAACATTTGTTATAGAATTGTGCAGTAATATTAACATTCAAGATGTTTAATATTCGTTGATTTCATAGTACAGTTAATCACTCTAAATATAAACAATATTGGAACACATCTCAATTTACTATAAATATATTTTTGGATTAAAAATAGTTAATGATCATTTTTAAAGACGAATCCTAATTTTTCCAAATCCGCCCGAGCTTCACCGATTTCCTAAAATATAAAATATCGCAAATAAATGCATTGCATTTATTCTAATGTTATTTAGCTTGTACCTTGTGCAATTCTATCGCAGCTTCTTCACAGTCGTTGAAAGTAAACACTCTATAAAGGACTACACTCGCAGCATAAATCTATAAATTAGCCATGATAATGGTGATAATATATTTGTTATGATGATTTGTATCAACTTACCCCGAATAGAATTATCGCGATAACTGGGGAATATAGAATCAAAATTTCGTTTTCGCCGACGAAATCTTTCGCAATTTTTTTAGCTGCAAAGAGGTACCACACCGAGAATATAGCTATGATAACACTGAGCCATTCCAATAATTTAGTCATTTTGAATTTTAGTTGTGATTAATTTATTTAAAAATAGTGAAATAAACATCAAAACAAACCTCTCAAAAATATAACCTAATCTTTGATAATAAAAAAAAAAAACTTAATGTTTATACAGTTGGCAAGGGATGACTTTTAGTCTGTTTTACACGATCAATAATTGTATTTTTGAATTCTCTTTTTGCCAAGAGAATGTATTGGTTGTGCAAAAATCCAAAATAAATCTCCATAAGGCCTCTATGTAACTATACCAGGTGTTGATTTTCTGATCTGTACATACAATTCCGGTCAGAATTATGTGTTGTGTAAAACCGCCTTTAAGTGCAAATGATTAAAGAAAAAATTACTAGATTTTGACAGCAACGTCCTTGAAATTGACAATTAAATCAGATGTGACCAAAATTTAAGTTATTTTAAAATATTCTCCAATATCGTTCGCACAAAACCGCCACATAAACCGTATAAAATGTAAGATTTATCGAGAATACGAGACAAATATCGAATTAATATCATATCGCTTTCTTTTTTAGGTCGACTAAAGACAAAAACAGAAATTGTGCCAAATAAATAAATTTATATCTCAAATTTAAATGATCTTATACAATTTATCTACATCGTTCTAATGTAAATATACATCTTATCATTGATTAATTATTTACATTTGTATTTTAAAACAAGAGGTAACCTATTTAGTTACGTTTCCTTATACAAGGAAACTTGTAGCATATTGTGATATATTCAGTAACAATGGAGGTCAATGCGGTTAGATTTGTACGTAAAGGTAAGAAATTCTAACAGAAAATTTAAAAAATTCTCACGAATTTATACATTTTTAGATGGTAGCGCTGCTACTGAGAAGGATTATGAGGAATTTAAGGTTCAATTGCAGAAAATTGACGGGACCCTAGTCAGCATGCCAGAAGATTTCTCCTACTTAGATGTTACAGCATTAGAAGGAAACTATGATATTATAAAGTGAGTACGTTATTCTTTTCGTTTATAATTTATTTAAAATTCGATGTTAATTCAACCAGATTTAAATTAAATCGGTGATATGAACAACTGTTATTGTAATATATTCGCAGCACAAAGAAATTACGAAAGAATATGTAAATATGATAGCATTGCAAAAAAAATAAGATTAGCAAACTATTAATAGAAAAAGTGTCTGTACAGACAATGCACTGATAATGATTCAAATTGAAGCATTTCTATGTAATTGAAAAAAAGTCTTTTTGTTAGCATAGTTTAACTGGTTGTCTAAAAGTGAAGCCTTTCAAAATAAATTGGCGGTATTAATTAGGCAAATATAATTTATTCTACGTAATTTCAAGATCTGTTAGGAATTTAATGATTTTACGTAACTTTAAGAGGATGTTTCGCAAATACAAGTTCTGTAGATACTGTTTTGAAAAATATATAGTAGTCTAATAAAATTACTTTATCTAAGTCAAATAATATTTAGTACAACACACTATAAAGTTTCTCTTCTACAAAAGACGCGTATAATACGATTTAAACCAACGTTGCCTTATTCCATCTACTTTGTATGTTCCCTTTAAAGATAAATCCCTAATGGAATGCTCGTCTGTAAGTTTTTTGGGAATGACTGTGGATGCACATCTTAAATGGCAAGAACACTGCGATGAGTTGGGGCGTAGATTGTCCACGGGATTATACGGCATACGACAACTGCAAAAAAGTGTTAATTTAGATTCTGTCACAATGTTTTACTTCGCTTATATCGAATCAAAGATGCGATACGGCCTAATCTTCTGGGGTTCTTCAAAGAATGCCAATGACTTATTTGTCCTTTCAGAAGAGGGTTGTGAGGTATATGGTGGGGGTCTCTTAACTTGATGCAGGCCTTGCTTTAGGCAATTAAATATACTCCCTCTACCCTCATTATACATTCTGGAGATCCTACTGTTCTACAAGAAAAACGAGCGAAAATTTATCTTTAACCGAGATGTGTATGATGCAATGGCCACTCGTGGTTCGGGTAATTTGAACGTGCCTCGACATAGGACAACTCTATTGGAGGGGAATCCTCACTATAGAGCCATTCAATATTACAACAGGCTTCCACATGATCTCAAAGCCTGCATAACACTTCGTCAGTTTAAAGATAAACTCAGGGTATATCGACGTGACAAATTATTTTATAGTGTGGCCGAGTTTCTTAGTAGCTAACACCTATTTCTTCATTATTACCGTTTACTTATTTTATGTTGTATTTTGTCCACATATAGGTAAAAAAAAAAAACGATTAACTTAGTTAATAAGTATATTTCTGCGTGAATATGGTACGGTATGGTATGATATGGTGAATACGGATAACTTCAATTATCATCCTTACTTTATGGGGAGATTTATTTTTTTTATGTTGATGGTTAATGCAGAAGACAACTTTCTAGTAGTCTTACTATTATGAATGTACGTGTTACGAAAATGTAATTAAATTTTGCTAGTAATTTGTAGAGATATCATATACACTACCGTTCATATATTTGGGGACGACTAAGAAAAACTCCGAAAAATAAGCAAAATTGAAATATTGACAATTGATTGTGTTTTATATGAAAGAGTACACATTTCTATATGCATGAACATAATTTGCAATAGTATTCTCTTCTATCCCATCAAATTTATAACGCATTTATATTCTACCGCAGCCTCAGGCAAAATTCCTCTTAATCCCTTTTATGGGGTTATAAACGTAAACTTGAAAATATTGTCGAATATTTCCACAAAGGAATAGGGGATTCATAGAACACTTAGTACAACAAACAAAGCAGATATCGTCTTGTATTTAAAATAAAATCGACCTTGATAGTAGTTTAATTTAAATTTAAGCATCATAATAAACGGGTAGTGCTGAAATGGCAAAACGAAAAGAAATTTCCATCGAAACGCGTTCTGCTATTATTACTTTACGTAATGAAGGATACTCAATGGCAGTTATTGCGAAAAAATTAAAAATATCGAAAAAATGGTGTATTTACAACATTAAAACGGGTGCCGGAAACGGGTTCTTTGGCTGATAAGAAACGTTCTGGACGCAAAAAGAAGACAACAGCTGCTGAGGATCAGTTCATGATTCTTGTTTCAAAAAGAAACAGATTCGTAACGGCTCCGGAAATAACGCAGCAAGTCAATGTTTCACGAAGAAATCCTATTTCGCATTCGACCGTCAAACGAAGATGAATTGCGGCAGGCTTAAAGGGACGAGTAGCTGCCAGAAAACCGCTTTTGAAAGTTCAAAATAAAAGAAAAAGATTGCAGTGGGCACAAGAACACGGACATTGGGCATTCGAACACTGGTGCAACGTGCTGTGGACAGATGAGTCCAAACATGTGAGTGAAACATTTGGCTCCAAACAGAGGACGTTTGTTAGGCGACAGGTTGGTGAAAGAGTTAGTGAACAGTGTATGTTACCTACAGTGAAGCACGGTGGAGGTAACGTAATGGATTGGGGCTATTTTGCGGGAATAGTTGTAGGTGATTTAGTAAGAATACAAGGTATACTTCGTGAAGAGGGCTATCTCAAAATATTACAAGAGAAAGTTGTACCAAGTGGGGAATTATTACGAGGTCGAAACTTTACATTTCAAGAGGATAACGATCCTAAGCATTCTTCTCGTATATGCAGAAACTATCTAGCATCTCTGAAAGAAGAAGATCGTTTAAAAAGAATGGTTTGGCCACCTCAGTCTCCTGACCTGTCGCTTATCGAATTAGTATGAGATGAACTGGGCAGAAGGATTCACCAAAAAGGAGTGACTAGTTCACAAGATTTATGGAGAAAGCTCCAGCACGTATGGACCGACTATCCCAGCAACATTTTTGGAATCTTTAATTCTAAGAATGCCACGAATATGTACCGCAGTAATTAAGTCAAAGGGTGGACATATCGACGAAAAATCCGTATAGACCTAATTATAATTAGTACAAGATTTCTTTTTGGAATATTAGTTTCTGTAATAATGTTCAATAATGATAGCAAGGACTGTGGCGTAGACAACACATAAGTATCGGCACCCTCCGCACCACACAAGTTTAATTTATTATATAGTAATATAATAATTAGTCCGGGACGGCCGTTTCGAGGACACGAATGGTCCTCATCATCAACCGGTGACCGAATAGTTTCGGACCGAATTAGTTTCTGTATAGTATACTCAATGTACAGAATTAAATTAAATTACAAATAACTTTTTGTTTTTATTCGAATTAAAAAAAAAACTGTATTTTTTAATCGTCCCCAAATATATGAACGGTAGTGTATATATCAAGATATTAAGCATATTCCAATTTATGTTATATGGGTTGCCTACTTTCGTTTAATTTGTCGAATATTATCTCTTGGATGTGCAAAAACACGAAAAGTGAATGTCTCCCTTTAACGATAATAATATATTTTGTATCTATAATCTAAATATATATAAATAATTGTTATAGATAACAATATTCGCACGTATATAGATAAAATCGATAATTAAATAAGGTATAAATAATAATAAAATAAAGAATGTACAGGTACACAGGTGTCTCACGAGGAACTGCATCCATCGATGATGTATGAAAGAGTGTACACTGGAAATTCTGAAAACAAGAAATCTCAAGGCATGGAAAATTATTCCAGGTCAGAGACAGGCCAAGCAATTTCTGATTGGACACAGGCCTGCATTTACAGCGGACCTACTAAGTAGAGATAGAAAGTCTGTTAGAACAATAGTGCGCCTACTAACAGGATATTGTATGCTAAGGAGCACATGAGCAATCTGGGCCTGACAGAGGAAACAGCATGTAGATTCTGCCAGACGGAAGAAGAGACTGTCGTCCATGTGCTGTGCGATTGTATAGCCCTGGCAGGAATACCCAAAAGCGGAAACCTACGCAGATGAATCACTCGCAAGACTGCTAAATCTAACAAAGAAAGCAAAGCTAATGTAACTGATGTAACGAGAGAGGAACCACAATAGATCTGAAAAGGTCGCCGTGGGTATAAGCAATACCCGGACCGTTGTCATTCTCAGTTCTGTTTGATTTATTAGGGTAAAGTGAACACACGTTCTATGTTTGGAGCTGCAATGACCATGCATTTGCACTGCATAAGAAAATCCCATTATTTCCATTTTAAACTTCAGCTAAAAATTATATCGATATATTAATAACCTTTTTTTCTTGGCCGAATTTTTGTCAAACAAACAATCCTTGCCTCAAAACTTTTGCTTTATCTCTTACAATTAGCAAGTTATATGCATAAATAAATATAGTGGGAAATGTCCAGATTTTAAACATTAATTTCATCCACTCAAAGTGAATATTTCCGCAAAAATAAAATTGCGTAATACATATCTATATGTCGCCAAACTTCCCTAATTTTTCTCCTTGAAAAAATGAGAGCTAATATAAATGATCGCATATTACGTCAGAATATTACGCAATATTTGCATGGAAAATTAATAAAATATGTGCCAAGTGTTGCTTCTAGTAGTTCTATGGTCAGCTGCACAAACACAACAAATAATCTCGGTTTATTGTGCTTAATATTCGTTATATTTATTTTTAAAGAGGTTGTACAAGGTATTCCGAAAATCCAATTCATTTAAATCCAATATGAGGTGTGTTTTATTAAAAAATTGGCAACGTTACTTCTTCAATGCGAATCACCTGTGTACAGAAAATTCAAAATAAAAATCGTCCTACTTCAGTATTTTTCAACATATTTGTTGCTAAACTCAGATCGATATTTATTTATTTATTTTTTTTGTATGGTAACTTTCTATAATGATAGCAAGGACTACGGCGTAGAGTGGTAAACAACACAAGTATTGGCAACCTCCGCACCTGTGTGGTATGGAGGTTGCTGATACTTATGTGTTGGTAATTTTCTTAAGTTCAATTTCATTTTCGATGTCGCTAGTAACGACGCCAACTTTCTTATCTTAATATATATATATTTTGAGTGTAGGCTTTCACGACCGTAATCCATAGTAGAAATGTCTTTCGGGTGATGTCGCGTACTTGATGTTTGACCTGATTATGTTGTCAGCTTCTTCAGAACATTTCTAAAGACTGGTGTTTTCGTCTCTTGCTCTTCGTTATTCCGCTTTACTGATTCATAACCGTTCCGCTTCGTTGATCCATAACCGATGAATCGCGTGGTTCGCTGTATGACGACTCCGCAGTGCTAACTTCCATATGTCACTGATTTTGTATCCGTCTTCGCGATTGAAGTTGTTGGTATTCTTCATTATTTCTATCGATTGGCGTATTATCCTCGAGCAGTTGTGGCTGGTCCTGGCTAATACCTTAACGTCGCTGCGGTTATGCGATGGTCTCCTTGTTGGTGCAGGTGTTCTGCTACTGCAGATTTTTCAGTGTGCTTAAGGCGTGCGTCTCTCTCATGTTCTTTCACTCTGCTCTGAATACTTCGTCCTGTTTGACCGATGTAGCTTTTTCAACAATGGCATTTCAGTTCGTATATGCCTTTTGCTTGTAGTTTCGGTAACACGTCCTTGTTGGGAGGGAGTAGTTGATCGATTTTGGTCACCGTGTGGCTATGTACGGAAGGTAGGCGTATCCTGCTGGTTGTTATCGGTCTTCGCCCTTTTTCTCCTTTCGTGGTTTCCTTATATCTTTTCTACTGTAGCCGTTCTTCTGCAAAGCGTTTTTGACGTGTTGTATTTCACTATCTCTCTGATGTTCGTCGCTGATTTTCTCCGCTCTTCTTAACAATGTGTTGATGAGGGATCTCTTCTGTTGTGGATAATGGTGAGATGTTGCATGCAGATACCGGTCTGTGTGAGTCTTCCTACGGTGTACACTGTGGCCTAGTCTATATGGCCATATGACAAAGGTGTCATCTACATATCTGTACCAGCGTTTAGGTTTCATCCTGCTAAATTCGATGGCTCCTTGTTCGAACGCTTCCATAAAGATGTTGGCGATGACAGGTGACAGAGGAGATCCCATTGCAGCACCACCTACTTGTTAGTAGAATTCTCCGTTCCACAGGAAGTGGGTCGAAGTAAAGCAGAGTCTCACCAAATCAATCAGATCCGGTTGTAGTCTTTTTGGTACTAGTTGTTGCCTAATGATCTCTAGTGTTTCTTCCACTGGTACATTGGTGAAGAATCTTCGTTTATTATTTCGTGTTATTGTAGTATCTCGATGAAATGTTCGGAGTTCTTCACAAAGCTCTTGGTTTTCCCGGAGTATTGTGCAAGTTCCTTAATAGCGTCCCTGGTCTGCTTTTCCACCTTCGTAGTTAGGTCCTTGTTCAGTTTCTTGTAGTGGTCTTCTTCTTCTGTTTCTTCTCTTCCTTCTGGAGGATGCGGCAGGTTTTATGTCGTATTTCTTCTGCTTCTTCTTCTTCTTCGGCTGGCAGTCTTCGGATAGCACATTCCACCTGAGCGATGATTTCTTCTTTTGGTATTCTGGTTGGTGCAAAGTTTAGTCCTTTGGCTAGTAGTCTTGCTGGATACGAATTTTGAAGTTTCTCTTTCGAATTTTTTGAGCGTTTCCTTAAGGCAATTGACAGATCAAAATCGAATACACTCGAGGATGCCTCTATCTCGCAAGGTCTTCTTCAATTATGTTGAATATGGATGTTTTTTGGAACAATAACCGATTTCGGTCGACCAATATACATCCAATGACGGATCTAAGAAATATTCGATCACTTACTGGAAAAGTAAGAGAGCCAGATGATCCTGCTCTAAATCTTACCATAACATCAGTGACCACCTAAATACGGTCCAAGAATTCGCCAAAGCGTTTAAACGAAAGTACTGAGTCAAAGTGAAAAGGATCGTGCTAAAATCCGTTTACTAACGGGAAAGTATAGCGAAGGCAATTTGAAACACGAAACATAGAGTGGTCTCGTATGTGATAATTGGGAGTAGGTTCTTGAGAGTTGATTATGATCAGGAGCAAGCTGGACCACCAAGCCCTATTACTAGATTTGTTGTTTTTCAACCGTATACGTATTAACAAATTTGCGTTTTTCTTGTTTATTGAACATAAATAAAAGAATCAGGTCGTATGATCGCCAATCCAATGAGTTTTAAATGCGCTGCATTCAACAAAGAATATATCAGGTGAAGAGAGGAATACACGCACACGGTTTACCAATGGCGCTAAATCTGAATACTTAATCAGCGACCATCTTGCATTTCCAAGAAACAACAGCAACGCGAATATAAAGGATCGGCATAATATCCTCGTGCCATTCGTATTACAGACATTGTAATGCAATATCAAATATCGCTTTCAAGATCAAGGTCCTCCGGTTTCATTGTTCATCCGTTCGAATAGCGCAAATCTCCAGCGACTTTTCCGTGGGGGATTTTCGCTGGAATTAAGTACAAAATGTGTAACAATCATTACTTTCACTCGTTTTACTTTTAGTACGCTGCGATCGGGTCGGTAGTGATACAGAGTCTCGCGTTATCTCGCGGGTTACCAGTGATATACGAAAAACATTGCGTTTGTTGGTGTATTGCTAGCTTCATTTTTTATTTTCAAGTTGAACTGGTTTTGACGTGAGAAAAAATTGTTATTAATGCGTAAATTAATCGTTGATTTGTGCGAATTTCTATAAATAATCGGATATGGGAGTAAATAATGTGCATATTTAATGCAAGGAGATTTCCCATTGCAATTGTACAGTTCATTAGCTTTTATTACGAGAAAGTTGCGATTTATTTTGTCTTGAGTAAATTGTTTTTTAAAGTGTTTTGTTTTAGATATTTTTTGTCAATTTTTTTGAGTAGATGCTTCTTATCGCAAATGTTCCGTTTTTTTTTTTGTAAAATTCCCCCAATTATGACGTCCTTTTTTCCAAATTCCATTTTTTTTTTTTTTTTTTTTTTAAAAAAAAAAAAAAAAAAAATTTTTGCTGTTTCTTTGTTAAAATTTTGCTATGTTAACGTCTTCGGTGGATTTTGTTATTATTACAGCTAAATTAGAAAATTTTTATGATTTTATTCTATAAATTAAAATAGCAAAAATGAAACATTGAATCTTTCAAGTGCGGAATATTTACAAAAATAACATTTATTTTTGGTGAGACCCTGAAAGAAAATTTAATACACGTAATCCCTTTACTTTTTCGTAAAATATATAATATACAAAATTAAATTCTGAGACTTTTTTGCAATACGTAGAATACATCTTAATTTCAATACAACACTGTAATTATTAGAGGTGGTGATTTTTGTTGGCCCGCAGCGGCGCAAACCCTAGAGGGTCGGCCGCTGCATATATACAGCTATGTGAATATGTATTTTTCTTTTTTTCTCTTTTATCAATTTTTCTTCGGATGTATAAAAATAAATTATATATCTATAAAACGACAAAGTAGATATACCATACAGGACATTTTAATAATATTTTTAATATTTTATTGGTCCACCAGCTGCTTTTATTAGAGATGTTACGCGTCTTGGCATACTACTAATTAATTTGCGGCATACATCGCTGGAAATTGAGATCCACTCGTTGAGGATTTGTTGGCGAAGCTGCTCTTTTGACCCACACTGATGTTTTACGATGGTTTTCTTCTGAATATACCATAAATTTTCTATTGGCGATAAGTCCGGGGACTGTGCCGGCCAGTCCAACGGTCGCACCCCGTTTTCCGTGAACCACTGCATTGTCGCCCTTGCACGGTGACAAGGAGCGTTATCTTGTTGATAAAAATATTTAACATTCTCATCTTCAAACAATCTTAGTACGGATGGCTCCAGGCCCTCCTGTAGCATCTCGGTGTAAGGGTTGCTATTCATGCGCCCTTCGCAATGAAAGATTTCGCCAACGCCTGATGCCGCATCATACCACGATGCTACCGTCACCATGTTTTGCCGTTGGTACGATGCATTGCGGGAGATATTCTTCTCCGGGTCTTCGCCGTATAAATTGGACCCCCGATCGTCCGAAAAGCTGCAATAAAAGAAGAAAATACAGCGAACATAATTAAATGTAATAAACAACTATAAAAGAAGATAAAAGAAGCGTACCTCGATGTTATATTCGTCAGAAAAGATTACACGCGACCGTTCTTTCTCTGTCCAATGCGCGTACTTCTTGGCCCATTCCAAACGTTTTTCTCGATGCGTTGGAGTTAAGTACGGCTTCTTTCGCGCTATACGCCCATGTAAATTAGCTGCCTTCAGTCGCCTTCTTACCGCGCTTGGGGTCAGAGAAACCCCATGTCGCGTCCACAGCTCACTACTTAATTCTTTCGACGATTTTCGTCGGTCCTGTAAAGCCATTCGTTCTAAAAGGTGATCTGTTCTTGCCGTGGTTCGCCGTTTTCTTCCTCATTTAGGTCTATTTTTATAACCCCCAGTTTCTTTATAACATTTAAGAGTGGTCTGAACCGCACATCGCGAACACTTCATTTTTGTTTTAATTGCACTTTGCCTTAAGCCTTGCGTACTAATTAATACAATTTGGCCGCGTTCTGCTATGGTTAGTTCGCATAATTGCAAACGTTATCGAATGGTCTACTGCTCGATAACTTACCTAGATGTAGTCTAGCGAGGTACTGACGATTTATATGCGTTTTACTTCAATACGCTCTAAGAAACTAATAATAAAAATACAGTATTTGCTCTGCAATGAGTAACTATTTTATTGCTGTCATAAATCTTCGTTTATCCGCTTATTATAATCCCTTGTGTGTACATCTGTTTATGGAATTACCCGAAATAAGCAAGGATTTTATAATACCGGGTTTTCTTTAAAGTGCCTAATACATATTCACATAGCTGTATATAAACCGATTCACACGCTTTGCCTGCGGTGTATGTACTAATATTACAAGTAAAAACGAAGTAAAAATTGTTGACTGTTTTATAAAATGCTTTTGGTAAAAATTTAATTTACAAAGGAGGTACGAAGTTAAGAAATATGTGTGTACTTATATACAATAGCATGCAAAGTTGATATGTGTATACTGGTTCAGCTGAGTACGATTGTAACTGTCCCGCCTAGAGAAGGCAGTAAAAAAAAATTATATGTGCTTACCTTTCTCGATTGACCGTAAAGAATTGGAACATTAATATTGCTTGTAGATTCATTTAGCCATCTAGTGAAGTAATATTTGCGTATTTAAAATCCTTCATCTCATAGCTTTCACTATCGGGTGTGTCACTTATACCCTTGCTTATTAATCGCATTTTCTGCATATCAGGATTCTTATTGAAAACGGTGGCAAATTTATGCGATACGTAGTGTCCTATATTATCCGTCAAGTTTTCCAGGGCCGTTTTCATCTTTTCGAGAGTGTTAAGTAGTTCCGATAAGGGTAATGCACTATTTAATAAAAGAAATGGTATCGACGGTTCATCAAAGTTTAAAGTATGCACCATAACATGTATTACACACATGTATTTGTTAGCATTTGTTGTTTCGTCCACGTTTATCCATATTTTCTCATTTTTAATAATATTCTATACGGCATTTCTAACTTGTAAATATTGCGCGCGGAAAAAGCCATCGCAGTTGGTTTGTGCTCGGTAATTTCCAAGCAGAATCATATTTTTCCCAAAATGAACGCATTGCCGCTTGCTCCGCAATGGTTTGTCGGATATTACAAACAACATCTAACATGAGTATAAAATCTGTCACGAAAATCCGGTGTGTACCCTGTGTTTCGCTGATACCGCGTGTCGTTTGTTCGTTGTAAACCATAAGGATCACATTGCAAGCATCACATTTTACGGAACCGAACTGAATATTTTGAAATCTGGAACTGAAAACAAAACGTATTAGAAACATCCTTTTATTTAAACTAACGGTGGATCATGACTGTGATTGAGACCATCCGATTGAAGTTGAACAGTAAAGATATTTTGAATTTCTTGTAAATCCACGATGAAAACAAAGTGCAGTTGTTAGAACAAGTACGGGTTTTTAAGGAAATACATTCGTGTTTGGCAAAATTCTCACGTTGAACAAAGTTCAAATTTGTGACAGCAACACTTTATCTCAAATCCGACTATAATTTTTGTTAAGGTAACTACACTCCCTGACAAAAACTTAGATGCGGTAAGATGTTTTAAGGGTTACAATATTTATTTGCGAAACTAGCAAGTTATCTAATTAAGTTTTTATTCATAAAAGTAAAATAAACTTAAAAATATCTCCTCCAGTAATATATGAACTAAATAATAAATTATTACTCCAATGTTTAAACAATTTCTGCGACAAAAATTTAGACGCTCTGTTGCAAATGTAAAACAAAAATCAACAAATGAGTGATCAGTAATGCGTAGACCCTCCATTGTTCTTAATCGCTTCCAATAGTCTGTCATTAATAGATTTATATAAATTTAACACATAATTTTGAGGGATATTCTGCCATTCAGTCACTATTGAAGTTTTCAGTTCCTGCACCGTGAAATATTGACGGCCTCCGCCATAAAGCCCATTGGTTTCCAAAACGTAGAAGATTGTCACGCAATAAGTCTTTATACGTCACAGATGTCATTTTGTTTGTGCAAAACACTATCTCACTGTTATCGCGTAACCCAATCGCTGCCCATATCATCACAGATCCACCCCCTAATTGTCTAGTCATTTTCACTTTTGGTTCCCTTCTCAGATCGTGATAATAATGCGAGTACCCATCCGGTCCGTCCAAATTAAAACGTTTCTGATCGGAACATATAACTTTTTCCCATTGTTTCTTCCAGGATATGTATTCTTTAGCAAATCTCAACCTCGCTTCTTTGTGTTTCGCAGAAAGTGGCGGCTTTCTCAACATTTTCCGTGATATTACCGGTGACGCCTTTAAAATCCTTTGAGCATTACGCACGTGCGTTTGTACCTCCGCCTGTTCTGGAATAACTCTCGCCGACGCAGAAGAATTGGATGCACACCGCAATATCATGCGTTTATCCCGCTCACTTACAGCTTTCGGTCGCCCCTGGCGTTTCGGTTTGCCGCAATTTTCCGGATCTTTTAGGAAATTTCTAACGCAATGATCGCTTCTTCGTAACCGACGAGCAATTTCCTTCTTACTAACACCATTTTAGTGTCAGGCTAGAACTTTACCCCTTTCTATCAAGGATAATTGCTTTTTTCTACCCATATTGCAAACACTTTATAAAATATAATTTCTCGCGGTGAAATGTGTTCATTTTACCAGCACAACCGCTGCATATAAAGAGAAGTATCAAATTAAAACATTTTTGCTTATATTAATGTAATAAATGCACACTGTCTAAATTTTTGTCGCATTTAAAATTCCTATTTTGATCTGGGAAAATCTCAATTACCACTCGTAAAGCAGTAAAGACCCAGAAATATCTATAAATGGACTATTTACATAACAAGTATTAATAACCCTCATTTACATTTTATATAATGTCTATAAACTTTGTTTCGTAAATAAAAACGATATCGCGTCTTTCTCGGGTAGTGTATATATTGTATCAGATGTTGTTATTGTTACAATTAGTATAAATTGTTCTTATTTTAAGAATACAAGGATTGCTATGTTATGAACAATTTTTTAATTGCTTTGATTTCATTATTATCTTTGAAATACTAGAAAGTATGAGTCTGCTACAAATTTAACAAAGTCAACGAAAGGATACATTAATTGTGTTAAGGTATAAGGTGATTGTTTCATATTGCTACTAAACCTTGTATTCATTTCTTTCTGAGCGGTCCTTGTTTGAATTAGTAAGATATGTAAGTACTTTCTTCATAAATATTGCCTTGAAGAATTACATATTAAACATTTGTTCCGCGTTCGTAAGAAATTAAGTTAAGTTAAGTGTCAACTATGCGTAACGCTTAGTGTACGAATAAACGGATGCAACTCTATTCCACAATGAAACCAATTCTCAATTCCTTTCCGTCCAGAGGAGTCTAGATATAAATCATAAATCAATTTAACGAGACTTAACAGAGGTCGTATATTCTCGTTCGTAAAATGGTTGTTTTAATATTTATTATTTTTTTTTATGTACATACATCAAGTATTCTTGAACAAAGCAATTGCTTCGTTAATGCTTGTACTAATTATTTTTATAATTAGCAACTCTTGACAAGCGTATTACTAATACACATTAAGTAATGTACAATCCATAGCAATTACGTATTAATAATGCATCCAACTGTAACTAATTTATTCCCCAGTTATACGAGGGTAGCCATCGAAGGAAAACATTGATGTTCAATATATGTTATCGATATATCGACTCAAGAGCATCGATGTTTCAGAAACATCGATAACATTGTGTCCCATCAACGTCCCATTAACCTAATAGAAATCCCAATATCGTTTGCCAAATCCTTGCAAAAGTAATAATTTTGATAAAAACTACCCTTTCACGCGGTTTCGTTGTTCAGTGACCGTCTGCCTAGCGTTGGGAAAAGGACGCTCTGATGACAGAAGTTGCGACGACTACTAATAGTTTTCAGCTATTTTATCCAAAGAAGGGTATGTAACGACATTCTGTTTCTACTAATGTAAACGATTTTCTCTGATGAGTATCACTGGACTTCTTAAAGAAAATATCTAACTCGGGTTTGATACTAACGGCGATATTTTTTGGTTAATTCTTTTAATAGCCATATCCACTTGTGTGTTTCCCAATAAATGGAAAATTACTAGAATTGTGCCGGTGCATAAGAAGGGTGACCGTACACTTCTTTCCAACTACAGACCCATCTCAATAATATCAAACTTTGCTAAACTATTTGAAAAAGTTCTGTATCTTAGTATATATACGAGTACACGCTCTTTTATTTCGAATGACCAGCATGGCTTTGTGACGGGTAGGTCAACTGTTACCAATTTAGCTTCGGTGACTCAATATATATGCGAGGTATTGGACAGACGTGGACAGGTCGACGTGATTTTCACAGACCTTTCAAAAGCATTTGATTTAATGGATCATGAGGTTCTTCTCTCTAAATTGGGTTCCTTCGGCTTTGTCCCTGCTGTTTTTAATTTAATGCAATCATACCTGAAAGGAAGGAAATGTTACGTAAGTTACAATGGCTTCTCTTCCAATGAATTCATACTGTCTTCCGGCGTCCCTCAAGGATCAAACCTAGGCCCTTTGCTTTTCATTTTATTCATAAATGATTTGCTACTCCAACTTGACTGTCCTGTTCTTGGATATGCCGATGATATAAAAATATACTTGGAAATCACTTCGGCATTGGATGTAGATAGGCTTCAGCATAATCTAGATATGATGACTGCATGGTGTCAAAACTTTAAGCTTAAGCTAAATACTGAAAAGTGTTGTGTGGTTAGTTATACTCGCTCGATTTCTTCAGTTACCTCATCTTACATTATTATCGGAAATCCACTTTCTGCTAAAACAGAATATAAAGATCTAGGAGTTATTTATGATGCTGGCCTTACTTTCAAATTTCATATTGAAAATATTTGTGCGGAGGTATTTAAGTCGCTGGGGTTTATTATGCGAGTCTCAAAATACTTCAGGGACATGTCTTTGTTAAAGTCACTGTACTACTCTTTTGTATTGAGTAAGCTGGAATATGCATCCTTAATTTGGTACACGATCTATGCATGTGATTCATTAATGTTGGACCGCATTCATCGGAAATTTTTTAAATTCCTTTCATATAAAGCTGATGGTGTTTATCCTGAAAGAGGTATTGCTCAGGAAGAATTGTTGGAGCGTCACCAAATGTCGTCCTTGGCTGAAAGAAGAGATACCATCTGCACACGATTTTTGCGCAAACTTGTGAACAACAGTATCGACTGCCCTTACCTACTTGCACGGATGACTTTTTTGGTTCCACGGATCAACTCCAGGCACAATAGCACATTTCTTACCCCTTTCGGAAGAACAAATATTATGAAGAGAGCGCCTACGTATACCCTATCACGTCTGGCTAGTAATCTAGAGGATATATTTGTAATGAAGAAGTGAGGTCCAACGATGTGGATGCATAATGGTTTACGTTTATGTGTATTTTTCTTTTTTTTTCTTTTTTTTTTCCTTGCTTATTTTTTAGTTATTTATATTTTGTTGTACATACACCTACATTTACTTTTATTGTAATTATCCTGTAATTGGGCTTTGCCTGTTGGGTAATATATGACTATTATTATTATTATTAATTAATTAGTTAATTTCTTCGTTTAATCGTCTGTCTATTTAACTACATAAGAAACTTATTTATTCCACCCGATTCTTCAATCCCGAAAGTGTTGTCAGCTATGGAATCTTTATTCTGCTCGTCCATTTGTTCTCGTAGCACTTGAACGGCTTTGTCCCAGTTTAATGGGCACATAAAATTCATTTTTTTAAAACCGAGGATCCAGTATGCTTGATAGTGGTAATAAGTGGATTTGACTCACACATTTGAACTGTTGCAAACATTCATTTAATAAGGCTTGCTTTAATATTAGATAAAATTAAAGGTGTTTTCAGTTCGCTGTTCGATGTTCGATTGGCCAAACATGGATGGTAAAACATCAGACATCGACCATTCAACATCGATTTTTTTCCTAACTACTCTGCTTCTATAATTGGGCATATGTTGAAAGAAACTTTTGAAAATTTTAGCCATGTTAGACGTTCAGTTATTGTTTAAATCAGTCGATGTTAGTGTTTCTGTAAAAATGGAAAAAATCGAATATACTGCGCGCCATCATTTGCCACGGTGAGATTTTGGACAGCTGAATTTGAACGTAATCCTACCAGCTTGGTTGGCAAAAAGCGGCCAAAATACTGAAACCACTACCGATAACATGGTGCTAGAGAACTCGAAAGAACTTGTTTGTAATATACAAACTAAAGGTTTGATGAACATTGTTGAAGCCCTTGAAGCAATTTAGGCGAAATAAGTCGTAGTTTTCCAAAGCCAAATCACAATCGAAACAGTGAACTGCGAAGAGTGAATCGTTCCATCGACCAGGAATGTGATGATAACTGTTTCTTGGGATAGTTACGGACCTGTATTAATCAACTATTTTGGAAAAAGAAAAGCAATTACGGGGGTATACGACGCATTATTGCTTAATAAGCTGCAGGCGGAAATTGTGGAAAAATCGCCGCATTTTAAGAAAAAGAGAGTTTTGTTCCACGAAGACCTCAGTCGTCGCTATGGCAAAAACTCCAAAATTTGTGTTCAAAAAGATTTGACCCCTAGCGACATTTTTCTGTTTCCCAAACTCAAAGTTTTGCAGAATAACAAAATACCAACTACTAGTTAAACGAATCGTTGAGAAAAGTGCATAGTTTTACAAGGGAATTACGTTGAGAAATAAGACTGACTTTGGCGAAAAAAAATACTTGTTTCTATGTTAGGTTGGAGACTTTTGAGAGTACCCTCGTACTAGAACCTTGCTAGACTGATGATCGGGGACCGGCAGTTAGAGGTACATTCGAGGACCGGACTGAAATCAATAAAGTAATTTGAAATTGGACACAGTAATAATGCAAGAATACGTAATAAGCTGGTCATTATGTATGTTATACAATACTAGTATTTTGTAACAATAAACAAGGCCGGCTCTTACAACAAACAAACAGTAGTATAACGCATTGTACATGTTTAGCACGTGCTCTTCATCAAATATCAGAGGAAACCAAGAAATGCTACCCAAATGCAGATAAATTGATATCTTTAGTCAAGAAAGTTTTTGGGAAGATAGCTACATACAGGAGTTTATTTCTTGAAAAGTTGCCACCTGTGCCTCATGGATAGAATCTGCATTCTATTCTTACATTCATTTTGATGACGTTAGAACTATAATACAGCAACTGGATCCGATGATGCTGTTAATATTTTACAAGCTAAACAAGCATTTATGGACCCAACTATTCAGGTAGATTTAACCAATATTCATGGACATTATTCCAGAATATTTGCAGCCATCCGTCGACTAGGACTTATTTCGAGCAACCCACAATATTCTATAACTAATGCCATGAATGTTGTATATGCGTTTCGTCAATTCCCTTCCCAAGTATCTGGAGAATGTCAAACAAAGCAGTTGCAAATAATAATCCAGGATTTATTACAGTACGGCAAAATCAACGATATGGTTTTGAATGATCGACAAATCAAAGTGCGTCAAATAATTGAGGCCACAGGCATTTCGCAAGGTACAGTGTTTTCAGTTTTGCACGAAAAATTGTGTGTAAAAAAAATCTAGGCAGGATGGGTGCCGCGTTTATTCTCAGTGGAGAATAAACGCAATCGTATGGTCGACTCTGAAGCTGTTTTAACTTTTTTCCGTCGCAATCTCCGTTTCTCCGTCGACACATAACTATAGATGCAACGTGGATACACTACTACACTTAGGAGACAAAGGAACAATCAAAGCAGTGGGTTTATGAAGGCGAACGAGCTCCGAAGAAGGTGAAAACGGTGAAATCGGCTGGCAAGGTGAAGGCTTTCTCGGCTTTCTGGGATGCACGCGGAATCTCGTACACCGATTATTTGGACAAAGAGCAAATAATAACTGGAAAGTATTATGCGTCGTTATTGGACCAGTTCAGCGAATAAATCGAGAAAATACTTCCTCATTTGAATGCACACCTGCGAAGTTTCGATGGCCAAAATTATGGAATCAAAGTTCGAATTAGTACAACATATACCGTGTTCACCGGATTTGGCTCCCAGTGATTTCTTTTTATTTCCAAATTTGAAAAAAGGACTCGGCGGACAACGGTTCACCTCGAACGAGGAAGTCATCGCCCAAACAGATGCCTATTTTGAGGACCTTCCGAAATCCTACTTTTCGGAGACGACTTATTGAGCGGCACTCGTACAATTATTATTTTAATGTTATTCTAATGATATTCCGAGTAATCATGTTTTTTTCCTCGTTTGTGCCAACAAACCTATTCTTTATTATTGTAATTGCAACTCTAACTAACAAGCCGAAGTCATTTATAATTGCTCATACAATTATATTTTATAGATTATAAGAAATCAAATTCATTGCGGGTGTATTAAAAATAACTTTTGTTTGAATTATCGCAGGACAGATGATCGATGGATTGACTCATTAATGATTCAATATTTATACAAGATAAAAATCTAATAAGTATTTATCTTTCAAAACAAAAAAAACTTTGCGTATCAATTTGCTTACACGAACAACTCAAAGGAATACATGTGAATAAAGTTTTTCCATTGAAAAAATTTTCCAATCATTTCGAGTTACAGTCTTGGTCAAATTTATTCTCTATTTATAAAGGTTAATGAAAATCCCTATCTTCCAACCGAAACTTTGAGCGTAGGAAACAGAAAAAGACAGATCTGATGAATAGAGTAGGTCTATCACTTCGAATGTCAATTCGTGAATTTTTACCATAGCGACGACATAAGTGGGTTAAAAACTCCATTTTTTTTTAAGTGTCAAAAACAATCGCCGTCACTTTTCCGGCGGATGGAACAGTCTTCACCTTTTACGTCTCTCGCAGTCTACTATTTCGACAGCGCCTTGGCTTTAGGAGTATGCTGATGTACCCAAGTTTCATATACAACTTATTTCCATTAAAAAGCTTCAACAGGACTTTTGGTCCTGAGTGGGCAAGCGCGTTACGCAACGCATCGTTAGCTCTTTCATATTCAAATCTTCAGTCAATATGTGATAAACTCGTTCTTTCGAGATCACCACAACCCCCGCTTTTTTTCTCATCTTAATTCGGGTAGCACCATTTGCCACCAAGCTGGTACGATCACGTTTAAATTCTGCCGGCCAAAATTTCGTTGTGGCAGATGATGGTGCAAAATCGCCCTGAATAGCGTCCTTCTTTAATTTGAGTAAGCGTATTGCCTCAACATTCGTTTTTTTTTTAATTTTTACAAAACACTAACATCGACTAACAAACAACTGTTAAACGACAAGTGAGCATCCAACATGGTTGAACGTTCAAAAATCACCTTTCAACGCATGCGCGATTATATTACCAGACGAATAACTCAATTTTCTGAAACTTTTCATACTATCCTCGTACAGTTCGGTAGCGACATGCGATGGCTGTGTGTTTTAGACACAAATAAACCATATCGATTCTGTAATTATTCCAGTAGAAATCTTCGAAACAGCCTCAATAAGAAACATCATATGTAGCTAATGCAATATAAATATTGTTCCTCAATAAAGCCGATTCTAATCTTTATTACTATTGAATTTTTATAATTCGCGTGCCATGTGCATTGTAATTGGTTTTATCGCAATTCACATTTGATAGTTGCGACATTTGTCCAGATATACACTGCCGTTCAGAGAAGTTCGGTCGGTTGGTAAAAAACATGAAAAAGTTACAGAAACAAACGAAACTAAAAACAAAATGCAATTTTATTGTATGTACAGGTAAAAAAGACAAAAATAAATAAATAAAAAGCTATTCTGGCCTAATATAACATACTGAACATTATTTTTTTTTTCATCGAAAAAACCTCCTTTGCTGTTAATTACCGCTCGAACTATTCTAGGCATTCCTTCTATAAGTTTTGTTAAAACGGATTGTGGAACATTAATCCATTCATGTTGCAGAATATTCTGTAAATGTTCTTGTGAAGTTGGGCATATTTTTCGGATCCTCCTGTCCAGTTCATCCTACAACAACTCTATAGGGTTCAAATCTGAGCTTTGTGGGGGCCATGTCATTACTTTCAGGGTGTGCTGTTCTTCTTGCTCCTTTAGATAGTTCTTACACACTAACGCAGTGTGTTTTGGGTCGTCATGCATGAATGTAAAGTTACGGCCTATTATACGCAATCCCGATGGCACTGCATGATTCTGGAGTATTGTAAAATAATTTTCCTTCCTCGTTACACCCTGCACTCTGCATAAATTTCCCGTCCCAGCAAAGGAGAAACATCCCCACACTAACACAGAACTACGCACTTGCTTCACTGTAGGCACAATGCAGTTCGGGATCACTTTTCGGTTTTCGATCTTCGGACATAGTGTGGATGACGTTATTGCTCGGATTCATGAAGGAATAGCAGAAATAAATGAAGAAAATTGTGACAATTTTGGGGGTTAATTAGTTAAATTTGTTATTATTTTAATACGACAAACAAATACTTTAAAAATGTTAATTTTTAATTCCAATATTCATAATTTATTTTTAATAGTAGAACACATATCCAAGGGCAGGGTTGCATAGCAGCCAATCTTGTTGTTTCTACTTACTTTATTGACAAAATAATAATTTTCTTTTGTTAGTTACCTTACATACCGTATTTACAGCAACTTTCGACTGCAATTATCTAACAGGTTATCTAATTTGATTCTATGCGTGTTGTTGGCTCCTGGAAGAATCTCATGTATTTTGTTTTTTGAAAACTACGTAAATTTGGCAATTAACCATAGTCTTATTTTTTCCTTGTAGAAGTAACGCGCTTTGATTCTTAATATTCCATTGCATCAGTAGAAAAATTTAAACCCTATCGCTCTATTCGTTATTTCTTATTGTGGTGTCTGCAATTGTTTTTTGTATCAAGAAATTCGATAATTGACTTCGACAATGTATCTACGATTCGCATAGAAAATAACATTAACAATTTTTATTTAAATTTCTATTAGTTTGAAGAATTCGATGTTCGTTATATGGTATTTTTCCCATTAAAACACAATTTGACGTGGCGTATTACTTTCCGACAACACTGTATATAACGTGATTTTCTTTAAAAATCACAGATAAGACTCGCTTTTACTCGGCTTCTCAGATATCAGGAGATGTATGTTATGTAGTTTAGTGGCATATTAGTTGGTCAACTTGAAACGATAATAATCCGTCAAATCAGCGCGATTGTTGAAAATAAAACAAAAAAAAATTACGGATCAAATAGAAAGAAACCACTTGTAACACTCGATTCGAATAGCTAATTTAGCGGCTCGTTCAGGTGTCAATTAACCGTGATTGATTCTCCCTTCGATTATATCGTAATCGACGCAACTTGTTAATAGTAATATTTAGTGTTTTTTTTTTCGAATGCTAAGTGAAAAGAGTGAAGCGCGCTAGAACGGCAAGTAGTAGTGAAAATATTTGATCGGCATTGTGTGTTGTGGTTGGATACAAACAAGTGATATTCTAGGAACGGTGCACCATTTTTACGTTGCTTTGTGGGGCGGTGGATTATAAATTTTAGCAGTCTTTGTTGCTAATAATATATGCACATGCATAATTTAGTACATATTTCGGCGAATTTGCATGGTTTACTTGGGGTCAAGACGCATGTGATATGATTATGAAAAAAAATTAAAATGAGCTTCGTTGTGAACCTGAAGTGTATTTTAAATCATTTTAATAGATAGGAGTGGTAAAATTATTATTAATCTGATGTATAATTCAGCGCGGGAAAAAGAGGTCTACAGAGTGACTCAGAAATAACATTGCATAAATCTGATGCATTTATGCAATGTGATCATAAAAAAAAACGAGAGGACCATGTTTCTTTTTATTAAGTTTTCAGTATGCGAGTTTTAACTAAAAAAAACTAAAAATGACTTCATCTGAGCAGCAAAATGTTATAGTTTTGTTGGTAATAATAATGAATTGACCGCGTAAAGAGTACAAAAAAAGAAGAATTTGAACAAAAGAAAGGGGAAACATTTTTGAAATAGAAGCTTGCGATAGCTGTGATTCTTCTCGTGGTTGTTTATTTTTTACTTCACCGCATCCGCCCTTGTATTCATAAGATCGCCCGATAGTTTAATGTGCTTTATTTCTACCGCCAATATCATGATATTCTGTGATTCTGATGTTTCGTAAGCACTTCGTGCTGTTATAAATCTCAAAAATTCGTCTTGTTTCGGTCGATTTGTTTCAATTAGTTCAGTTTCCGCCAAGTACTCATATGCTAAATCAGATTTCTCTCTAACTTGATTTGGTATTGTTTGCGTTTACACTTGCGATTTGCGTCGTATACGAAAATCCCGAAAATGCGTCAATGTAAAGGCGACTTTGAATCCAAAGATGGAAATTTTAAATTACGAAATTCATCGGCAAGTTTAGCATTTTTCCGAAAACTATTTTCGTAATGGACGAAAACATCACAATGTACTATATGCAAGGTAAATGCAACAAATTGTTCAGTGCGTTGTTAAATTTCCATGAAACTGGTGCAGTAAGTCACAAATCCGGTGATGGTAGGCTCAAGAAAAGAACTACTGAAACTATTGCGGATGTGACGAGGCGACCTAAAAAATCAACCGGGAAACTTTCACAAGAAATTAATTTTTATATGGTATTTGTATTCTTAGGAAAGATCTCGAAAAACCATCCATATAGCGCAAGAACTCAAACTTATTGATTAGGTAGTGAGAGTACAAGACTGCAATTAGTTTGAAAATTACATGATTGATGATAATATTCTTGATAGATCCTTCTTCTCAAAGGAAGCTTGGTTTCACCTGAATGGTTTATTACAAACAAACCATGCGAGTATGATCCAGTGAAAACCCTTACGTCATTGTTGCATTCTGAAATGATAGCAGCTTCAAAGAAAAAAATATTGCTCCATTATTTCTTCATGAAACGGTAAACACAGAAAGATATTATTGCAACCTTTTCTCAACCAGTTGCATGATGACGACCTATAAGCATCCATGCTTCCAGTAACACCACAAACAATGAACCCCTTACATCAACATTCAGACAACTGATAATAGATTTTCCTCGTCCACGTTCTCCTAATCTAACTATTTTATTTTTCCACGCCAAAAAAATCAGGTTTTGAAAAATACCCCACACACAATACAAGAACTTACCGAAGCAATTGAGAATGTTAGTAATACCATAACGCCCCAACACCTAGTCAATGCATTTAACAACATGAAGCAAGGAGTAAGAATTTGTGTTGAAAAAAAACAAAAGGAGGGGATTACGTTGAGCATTCTTTTTTTACTTTTACTAGGAAATATTTTTTTTCATTCTGCAATCTTTATTATTATTGACTTAGATTATTACATTTGTAGCATTGCTGCCCAAGTGCGTCGAACGAAAATTAAAGTTTCAATCTTTTTCTTCTTTCGAATAATATAAAAAAATAATTCAAAAAAATATGGACCTCTCGATTACGTTTTTTTATAATCACAATATATCGTATTTCTGCTTGAAATGTCGTCCAAGTAGCGCAAGTAATTTGAACTCATGATTTTCTTGACTCACCTGTCTCCATTCTTCAATTTGAGATTGCTTTGAAAGAGTTATCATAAGAGATCTTGGATTGTGACATCGCCATCCATATCAAAGAATCTTTTAGTCTTTATGCTTCCATTCCTGCCTCTCCCTTGATATGGATGTTAAGAGGGAATAAGTTTAGAATAGTTTCCATAGCAGTTGGCGATCTTTCAATAGCTAGAAAGTTTAGTTATCGCATGCTTTTATATGATTCTAGGCTAGCAAACAAATCACCCGTAAGTTTTAATATCTTCTATGTCACCTATCTTCCGATTTTAGTTAGATGAAATAAAGCTCAAACATAGAGAAATGTTTAAGCTTTTTGATAGTACGTCAAAATTCTATTTCTCTGCCTAATAAATACGGTTTTTAAAACATCAAACATCACACCCAATACAAGAATTTACCGAAGCAATTCAAAATGTCTGTGGTACGATAACGCCTGAACACTAACATAACTATAGTAAATGCTCAAAATGATCTCCTTCAGATTCAATACAATTCCCCCGTCGTTTCATGTTATTAAATGCGTTGACGAGGCATTTAATAACATGAAACGACGGAGGAGTTGTATTGAATCTGAAGGAGATCATTTTGAGCATTTACTATAGTTATTTCCTAAATTCTTCAAAAAATATAATGCTAAGATAGTTTAGCTTCCTCGTGGTATTGATGGAATAATTCACGGCAAACGCAATAAAAGGAGAGAGAAAAAAATACACTAACACACGGACATGTTTTGCCTACCCGGCGTCATCAGCGAGGGTGGTTTGGGGAACAGTACCCGGTTTATGTCGCTGCTTCCTGAACGGCAGGCATGCGTTTCTTTGGCACTAGAGGGCGCCAAGAAATGTCGAGTTTGTCGTTTTGAAAGTTGTGGCATTAACCCTGAGGCAACAGAGATAGAAGGTAGAGATATGAAAAATACTCTCAAAACTACGCTGATGACGCCGGGTAGACAGAAACATGTCCGTGTGTTAGTATTATTTTTTTTTCCTTTTATTGCGTTTGTCGTGAATTATTCCATCAATACCAAAAGGAAGCTAAGCTATCTTAGCATCATATTTTTTGGTTATTGTTTTCTAGGTATTTTCTGATATGTTCTGCCTAAATTCTTCTTTTACATTTACTAGGATTTTTTATTTTGCTAGCTTTACTTTTTGACTTTCAAAAGTTAAAAAGAAAGAGGGACGTTTTAATACCTGTGTGTATATTATTTGTTTATTTTTTTACTTTTACAACGAAGGGGGGCAAATATATTTTTTTAAAGCTTGGATACGAATATTCTTGTTAGCCTAATGGAAGAAGCCTAAACCTTTGTTTGGTTGGTTCTTAAAAAGCCACTGATTGTGTTGATAATTATACAATAGTAGCCTGAAAATATTTCCTTAATTTTCCCTTTAATTTTGTCAAATTTAATTTTATTTCTCCACATAATCTGCTTGTAAACCTATATACACTTTTCCTAGCGTGGGGGTCCAGATTTGGTGAATAGAGTGGGCGGTCTACCAATTCGGAGCCCAATTCATGAACTTTTGTCATGCGAAGTGTGAGCGGATCATTTTTTTTCTTCAAATGCGGCAGCTCTCCTGCAATCTCTGCTTTAAGCTTATCAACTAATACGTAAATATGCTCCCGTCGATTAACACAATTCCATTACTCTCCTAAAAGAGCAATCACTTTCCCAGCCGGTGGAACAGTCTTCGCCTTTTCCGGAACCGATTCACCCTTTACAGTCCACTGTTTCGACCGCGCTTTAACTTCAGGAGTACATCCAAATTTCATCTACAGTTACTAATCGACGCCGGAACTCCGACTTACTTAACTTAAATTACTTTTACAGGGTTTTGGAATTGTTCGTTTGACTGCGCTTTTGGTCCTATGTTAGCAAGTGCGGTACTCCACACACGGTTAGCTTTTTCATATCCAAATCTTCAGTCAATATATTGCAGATACTTTCGAGGTACCCCCCTATCTCTTTTACTCTAATTCCACAATCGTCTAGCACCCATTCGGTGAATTTTTTCGATGTTATCGGTAGTAGTTGCAGTTTTTAGCGGTCCTGAAGTTTCATCGTCAAGCAAGTTGGTACGATCACCCAAAACTTCGCTTTGGCAAGAGTCACCCTAAACAGTGTCCATTTCGACTTTTATATACGTAGGCGTTTTGCTTCTCAAATGCAAGGATTCAATATTCAATTTTTTTTTTCATATTTATAGAAACACTAACATCGACTAGCACTTACTGTTAAACAACAACCGAGCATCCAACATGGCTGAAATTTTCAAATGTATCTTTCAACGCATGCGCTATTATAATCCTAAAATATTTTTGATGAATTACGCCATTTTCATATTGAGGCTTGAAACTTTTCAGGCTAGTCACGTAAGTCCTACATATCTTCAAAGGTATTTTTCAATTTACGTGATTCGATAGAAAACATTTACATCTTTGTTGTGTTTACATCAAAGAATTGGGAATGTTCCTGTAACTTTTTATGGAATTAAAAATATTATTTTAAAAATTAACAAATAAAAAAATAAAAATTAGTTTCGAGGGAATTGTTACTTATTATTTGTTGCTTAACAACGTAAGGGGTGGCACTTAGCTACCGCACAAAGTCGAATTAAAAAAACGGCCACTTCAGATAATATCGGTTTATAAATTACGCTATTTTTTTTTGCAAAATGTCCGCAAAACATGATTTATGATCGCAAACTATTCAGTTTACTTTTTTACCATTGTATATCGTAAAGCTTGAATGCTTATCGTTGGAACAATAATGCGAACCTTCCATAAGTATATGTCAACCATGTTTATGCACATTTCTCCTATCGGGTTACCACTTAACGTGTATATATAAATACCAGCCGATTCTCCTGTTTAATAAACTTATCATTACTTTCGCATTGTTATCGAACAAGTTAAACTGAATATCATTCTGCATTAGGGAATTATCTCCCCTTGTATGTATATGTTTGTAGCAGATTTAAAACGGCCTCCTAAACATATACACAATACTTCTTGAGAACCGAAAGAGAAAAACGTGTCGAGTGTAATGTTAAAAGTGACATTTTAATTCTACATTTATTGAACTCCAAAAAGACGACTTCGTTGGTGTTTGAAACCCGGTGTGTTTGCGGTAAATATGGACGACAGCAGACAACCCTTGCTATCGGATGACCACTTGTGGTAAGAAACTTTGTGAATTGTCTAACTTGGTTTTTGATAGAGGTAATCGCAGATAATTTGCGGTTGGTTTAGTTGTTTACGGTTTCATTCTGCGTGTTGTTTTTTTAGTTTTATTAAACTGGTGTTCTTTTGATGAATTTCATTTGCTCTAAAGGCACTGTGCTTCGTTACTGAAAAACAAAACTTAAAAGTACGTATCTTTTTTGATCTTTAGCATTTTTTTCTAGATAAATTGAAATAATGCAAAATTGATTAAGAGAATACTCAAAGAAATGAAAAGAATGTGCAAGCTTAAAATTGAAATACTCGTTGTTAAACACACGCAAGCTCGGTATGAAGAATTTTTATTTATTTATTTATTTATTCGTATTAAAAAAATATACAATCTTCATAATTTTGTATTTTCAAATACAAAAAGAAATAAAAACACTGAAACACTTCACTATTACAACAGTGTAGTATTACACAGTAATACTGTACAATACTACACAGTATTACTGCTGAAGATTAGCTATCGAAACGTACGTTCAGTGTCAGTGAAGTGTTTGTGGTAAGGGGTAATAGTGAAGTGTTTCAGTGTTCCAGTGCCGCAGTATTCGAGTACGTGATTTAAATAAAAACATACAATAAAATTTATAATTTCCGCTTTGATTCATTGCAAAAACAAATGTTACAAGTGAAAACACTTTTTTATTGTGAACTTATCAAAAAAGTATCCTGTATAACAATTTTTGGTTGTTCTAAATCACAAATAGCACTTGGATTTTTGAAGGTGTTAATGAAGGTATTAATATTTCACAAGAAAAACACAGATTTTTATTTCTTTTTTTTTTATTGTTATGACCATGCTAGTGTTAGATCTGTTGTACCAAATGCCCTTATGTGTGTCAGAGTAGGTGAAGGCTCTTAATAAAGCTTAATATTCATCCTTCAGTACAGTAGATCTCACTGACATGTTGTTGTCGAGTGCAATTGATGGCAACACATTTGCATAGAATGTGTTCTGCTGTCTCCAGATTTTCTTTTCATAGGCGACAGTTTTGATCTTTAGCTTTACCTAGATTGAATAGGTGATATTTTAGGGCTGTAGCATGGACCTGTTAAAAATCCTGCCAGTCTCCTTTGCTGAACGATAACACTATTTTTTATGTCTTAGGTGAGCCTAATATGAATGCTTTCGCCTGTTTTTGTCCTGGAACATTTTCCAGTACGAGGTCTTTTGATTGTCTTCCCATGTTTTAATTACTTGTTTTATATAGCCCTTTTGTAGGCCACAGAAGGGGTACGACCGATGAAAGGCATATTGTCGCAGAATATCAATAAAAGGCAAAACTTTAATGGAGATGTTTAATAACAATAAAGTAACTCTTTAACAACAACTGTAATAACTACAAATACTATAAACAAAGGTAATAATCATAATTCTATTCACTAGTAACATCTGTACAAGGTGGGCCAAATTCGATCCTTTTAATAGGGAACTTATATTTCTAGAGGAATTACACAAAAACTGACATAAGCTTCTGGAGCTCGATTTTAAAGAGAAATCGATCGGTGAAATCCCTATTTTTATATCTTCCTTAATATAAGAGATACAGAGCGTTTTCTTAATATGTGCAATTTTTAAAAACCCTTGTAACTTTTTTATTTGTGAAAATGCTTGATTTATATAAAAACTGTATTAGGGCCCTTTTTGACGCAGAATCCTATGCTCTAATTTTTTCTTTTTTTTTTAACTCCTACTTTTTGAGATATTATCAAGACTTGTGTTTTTTTATATGGAACATCATATATATTTTTACACTATTGAAAAGCATACAAAATTACCTTTAGAATGATATAACACACTTGATATTTTATTTAAACAATTTTTAAATTATTTGTTTTTCATTTCACATTATTTTAAGATGGCTATGGATGGTCGTAAATAAGCAAATAAAAGATTTCGTTTAAATGTTGGTAAGAATTTTAGAAACCAACTTATTTTAGTTCTAGTCATGATTAATTTCAAATTTTCAATACGAATTTTTACCGAATAAACACTCTTAATTCCTTATAGCTATAATATCAGTAATGCTATTAATGGTTTCCTTAGTTTAGTTTGTTTGAATTATTATTTGCAACATTTAATATTAAAACAATTTTTTTCTGCCTTGTTGAAATCCTTTATTTGCTTATTTACCACCATCCATAGCCATCTTAAAATAATGTGAAATGAAAAACAAATAATTAAAAAATTGTTTAAATAAAATATCAAGTGCTTTATATCATTCTAAAGGTAATTTTATACGCTTTTCAATAGTGTAAAAATATAGAGGGTATTCCATATAAAAAAACACAAGTCTCGATAATATCTCAAAAAATAGGAGTTTAAAAAAAGAAAAAATTTGAGCGTAGGATTCTGCGTCAAAAAGCGCCCTAATATAGTTCTTATATGAATCAAGCATTTTCACAAATAAAAACGTTACGAGGGTTTTTAAAAATTGCACATTTTAAGAAAACGCTCTGTATCTCCTATATTAAGGAAGATATAAAAATAGGGATTTCACCAATCGATTTCTCTTTAAAATCGAGCTCCAGAAGCTTAGGTCAGTTTTTGTCTAATTCCTTCCCTATTAAAAGTATGGAATTTGGCCCACCTTGTACCTTTCTTTAACTACCTCTTATCTTATATCTAGCGACCTCTATTATCTGTAAATAAGAACTAAAACATCTAATACAGTAGTTTTGATTGCCATCTATCAACATATATTCGCTGCTTCTCTGGCCAGGTTTTTTATTACCTTCGATCACTTGATGGCTCGGGACCCACCGCAAAGTAATGTGGTTTTTGTGTTCCAATTGTCTTAAATTGTGTATAGTTCAAAGGAGAGATCTCTGCATGAAATATATTGGTGTGGAGTCCTGTAGTCATTTTAAGGTGGTAGTTAGGCCTACTAATGCTGATACCTATTCCAACACCTATTCTTGAGCCGTCCGCGTGCCATGCCAGGGTACCTTTTTTGCTTTGAAACTGCCCGGATGCCCGCTCACCTTATGAGGTGTATTGCATAGGGATCATGTCCTTTGCAATGTGCATCAGATAATTTAAGTTGAGATCTTCAAGCATTCTGAGATGTTTCTTGAGATTCCCAGGCTGCAGTCCTTTCATTCTACAAAGCGCGAGGGCACTCAATATAGCCCGTTTCTGAATGTGGATGTGAAACGGCGTTAATCCGGCAGGATTTCCAGCGCTGCTGTGGGATACGTACGCATCACACCTGTGACGTTAAGATAAGCAAGCCTCTTAATTTGTTGAAGCTGCTGAGTTGCTTTTGGCCACCACACCAAATGAAATATTCTGTGCCAGATTTTTATCATTTTTTCCATGGAAATTGATAAAGCTGTATTTTTTAAATTATTCATAACATACAGGATATTCCAAAAATATATATTTTGCCATGCCATGTATATTATTTCATTTTCGCTTTATGGGCTCGAAATAAAGGCGAGTTTCGTTAAAGTTTATGTTTCCTAAACCTAACGGTTTTTGAAATATTTTGTTTTTTATGAAAATGTTAATAGGTAAATTCTCGAAATGTATTTCCTTTTTTTAGACCGAATTCACACCGCTTACCTGCTGTTTGTTACAAAAGTAGTTGTAAAATATTAAAAATACCCTAGGTGGCTTAATAAATATTAATATTTATTATAAAAGCAGTCCATATTTCGAAAATTTGTTTTTCGTGAAAACATGAACAATTAGTTTTAGGGAAACATAAGAATATTAAACAAGTTATTGCTGCTCAAAAACTTGCAATTATTTAGTCTTAATATTTGAACACTTTGTGTAGGTTACTCCAAAAATAAGACTTCATCGATCAAATAATTTAGCCGTAATACTTACTCTCCGTCGAATAACGTGAATTGAAATTTAAGTAAGAAAACATGATTTTTTTGTTTAAAGTTACGATGTATTGCTGTTGCACAAATTCAGTCTCTTTTGCAAGAAAATAGTAGACTCTGCCCGATCCTTTTAGTAATTGCAATATTGATTTTGGGAATTACATTACTCAAAGGTATCTTCTATTGAACACCAATCAAATGACGGAGTTGATTTGAGAGAATGCCTAAATTTTACTTTTAAATCTTTCTGCATTCATACGTTGACGCTATAATTTCAAAAAATCAACGATTGTCCTAAGTCCATGAAGAAGTAGGAATTAGTGCAGAGTTGTTCTGAAAACCTAGTTGAGCGTACGCTTTCACCGCCGTGCTGTATCGTTGAGTTTACTCTTGGCGTCCGCTGATCATACTGTCAGCTTCTTCAGAATGTTTCTAAAGACAAATGTCATTGTCCTATCTGTTCCGTTCTGATGGATCGTTTCTGCCGTGGTATGATTGCTTCGTCGGTGTTCTCGAACAGTTGAGCTCCAGGTGTTGCTGATTTTGTTTCCATCCATTCGCATATTATTCTCTGGTGTTAGTGAGTGACTCTAGCTCGAAGCTATATGGAGAACCTCTGACTTTATGGTGGATTGTGAAGTCCTCATCCATAATCATTTACTTCCTGCAGAAACACTTGATAGTCGCACAAACTAGCACTACCTGCGACTTCCAGGAACCGTTTTTCTTCTTTAATTTTTTTTTCAGTAGCCAGATATGATTCTTTCCTATCTTTGTTGTGCAAAAACTATTTACTTTGTCAACATGAAAGTAGATTCGCATACACTGGATCATAACCAACCAATTACAACAGAGTAATCCGTAATGGATGACGAAAGGTAGAAATGAAGCAAGCTCCAGTTCTTACAAAATTCTATATTAAAATGATCAGATGACAAGTTTCGTCTTTAAAAATACATGATCAGACCAGAATTAAATACAACAATAGCAGATTATATCAAACGTAAAATTAATACTTGTAATTGTGTGTATTTCAGCAAAGCGCCCGTATAAACTTTACTTTTAAACATATAAACATGTAAAAAAATTTAAAAATAGAACAGCACGAACGAATTAAAGGACCTCGAAAAATGAAATTCATTTCAAATGTTTTGCGTTATTCGTAAGATTTAGAAGAAGAAAAAGAACCTCGCAAGGAATAGTTTTTTCCTTGCTTTTCCTTATCCGGTGTCAAAATTTACAATACTTCCTCAATTGTTATAGTACCAAATTCAAAAAGACCAGGAAAAAACGCTACCTACCGTATTATTATTCCTGTGTTAACTTACTGAAATAGAAGGAGACATTAAGTATTTTATTATTTAGGTTAACCTCAGTAATAACAGCCAAGTACTTTTTATTGGCATCGTTTTCGAAACAAGTTACCACGTTTTGGAAAAAAATAGCCATTGGAACTGGTATATTTCGGTTCCATTTTTTCGAAAAATAAATGCAATTAAAATTTTCTGGTATTCGTTGTTGCAAATCGTAAACAACTTTCAATGACAGACTTTAAAAGCTGTTCCGCAAGAAGAAGGCCTTTAAATATAAATTACTTAGATATTCAAATATTTCATCAAGAAGGAAAATTGGTAAATCGATAAACGTACTTTAACAGCTGTTAATTTAATTGCAGCTGCCCATTTTATGTGGTACGTGCTTCACTTTTATTTAAAAATAGTTTTCGATAACAGTGAACGGTCACACGTGATCCACGATTGAATTCATTTCTGACCTAATTACATTACTTCTGTAAGTTTCTCCATTGCTTATACAAACATGTGTATTTGTACTTTCGTTTTTGATACTTTATTAAGACTGCAAATAAGAATTAAGAATTAAATATATTTTATAGAAGTGTACTACTCTAACTAATGTGTGTCATCCTATAACGTTTTCCATTGGTCGATCACATGATCATTTGCTACATATATTGTTTAAAATGATTTAGGGACAATTAAACAAATCTTATGTGAGCGAGTTAATATTTATTTTATTTAAAATGTTGCAATATTTCCCATTCAGAGTTTTGAAGATTTCTTTCAAGAATGATATGAGTACAAAAACCTAATTTAATCCCTATCCGACAGCTAAATTTTGAATAGATTACACTGGCGAACAGTGATTTTATGGTTTCAGTTATTAGAACAGTTTCAGGGTAACTTAGAGCTGTTGGCTATGAAGAAAAATACAAAAAAATATAAAATTAGAAATTTATTGGCAGACAGGCGAAAAATACCTCAAATTATAATTATACAAAATAATTATGTACAATTATAATAAATAAAATGAATATAAAACTAAAAAGTATGTTTCTAGTAAAAAAGAACATATCACTACAAATGGAAGATGAAATCGTGAAATCCTTGATATCTTTGCTCCATTGACTTTATGTCTTGATGGAATCGCTCGCCTTGTTCTTCACTAAAGTTACCGAGGTTTTTCGGAAATATATCCAATTGGTTATGAAGATTAGCACCCATTCTCTTAAAAGTAACCAGCACATTTGGTACGAGTTCTTCTAATGTTCTGCCTTATTGTTACCCAAGTTCTCAAGCGCAGTAACAAAAGAGCACAAAGCAGAAGCTTCAACATCAGTCATGGCTTTTGGGAAATTCAAATCGTTAATGAGCTTGCGAATTTGAGGACCATAAAAAATTCCAGCCTTTAATTTTTCTAAACTTACTTTGGGGAACAATCTACAAATATATTTAAAGCATTTCCGTTCTTTATGTAAGGCATTAACAAATTGTTTCTAGAGCGCCAACTTAAGAGCACACCTTAAGGTGCTACGTCATTTCGACGGTACCACCGCGATACATAGTACTGCGTGTAAAAACATGTTGTGACATGTCGGAAAAAGCCGGCAAACTCTTGTTTATCGTGAGATAAAAACTACAATTGTCGGACAAAAATGAAAACTTAGCCGTTATACATTATTTCAAAAACTAGAGCCAGCTAGCGGAAATGTAAATTGTTTCTGAATTCCTTGCTTCGCATGTACGAGGGCTGTTTATTTTTTCAACCTCCGATAGCTCATAAAAACTAGACAAGTGTAAATAACAAAATGAATTTATTACCAAAAGTTAATACAAGCGTAGTTACTTTTCTACATATTCACCGTGAAGATTGATGTACTTGGCATATCTATGGATGAGCCTTCCAATCCCCTCTGCATAAAATGTTGCCGCCATTGAGTTGAGATGATCCGCGACGTTGTTTTGAAGTACCTCTGTACCCTGGAAGCTCTGCCCTCCTAGCCACTTTTTCAGTTCACAAAAGAGATGGATGTAGTTTGGCGCTAAGTCAGGGCTATGCGCTGGGTGTTCAAAAATTTCACATCGAAATTGCTCAAGAAGTCGTTGGGTTACAGCATCAATGTAAGGGCGGGCATTGTCATAAATGAGAAGAATTCCAGAAGTCAGCATGCCTCTTCTTTTGTTTTGAATGGTTCTCCGCAATCGTTATAAAGTCTGACAAAAAACAGCTGCATTGATCGTAGTCCCCGGTTCCATAAAATCAACAAGCAACACGCAGTTATGGCTACAGCGTTTTGGTCCCAAAACATTGTAGCCATAATTTCCCTGTTGTTGATCGTTTGTTTGTTTCTACTTTTTCTGTTTCGGGGATGCAATATTGAATTCAGATCTCATCTCCAGTCATAATTGATTTCAACAAATCTTCACCCGTAACCTCATAACGAGTGAGAAACGTCAGCGCTGATCCCATTCGGCGAACTTTGTGATCATCAGACAACATCTTTGGAACCAACCGAGCGCACAGTTTTTTCGTAGCGTAGGTATTCCGTTACAATTGTCTACATAGTTGATCTTTAAACTTCAGGAAATCCCACATTCAACTCGTTGATAGTAAACCTCCGTTTCTCTCGAACCATTTTGTCAATTCGTTGAACAATGTCTGGTGCGAGAGACTTGCGTTCTTGTCCCCCTTCATCGTGAACATCGGGTCGGTCTTCATTAAACTTCCTATACCATTCACGCGCAACACCATTTTCCATAAAGTTTTCGCTGTATACCTGGCTCATTCTTCGATCAACTTCCGCTGCACTATTGCCTTCTGCTTGAAGAAATCGAACTACGCAACTCGCAATTGGCGGGAGAATAAATTGTAGCAGCCATGTTTACGTGCCTGCAACTCTGAAAATGGCGTAATGACGTTCCAAGTGGCAAATATTATACTAGGGGAGATGCGCAGTCGCCTTCTGAGCATCCCCGTCTCCCACCGCTCGCGTGACTGTTTACGAGCACAAACGGAGATTGCAAAAAAAGACCTCGTAATATGAAATCGTATAAACATCTTGGCAATCGAAAAAAAAAACTTTTTGTTGGTCTGTCTTATTAATAAATTTTAATAATTGATTTTTTAGCGAAAATTGAATTTAAGTTTTGTTTTTGGCCAATTTTTCATTACCTGTGATATCCTAATCTTAAATCAAATTAAATCCCAAAAGTCCTTCTAATCGGGAAATCCTTGCGAACCCGAGTCCCGAATTTTTTAAAGTAAATGATCCAAATGAATTGGCTACATGTTTAACTGTACTGTTTATGCAGAAGATCCCATCAAAGCATATTAATTTTAATTTTTTCTGGAAGAAATTTCGTAAAGGTGTCAATGTCGAAAGATTTTATTTTATTTTATTTTTTCGATTATTTTTTTCCATAATGTGTAAGATAAGAATGAAAAACCCAATCTGGGGAAATTGGAGGGACTAAATCATCAACACTGCTCCGCCTCTCAACTAAACGTAAATATATAAATTGGAGACAGTTTCCAACCATAGATAAATATTAACATTACAATATATTTATTTTATTTTCACGAAACTAGTCCTGTTACGTTGTAATAAATTATCGAGATAGAAGTATAAATTGACGATTATTACTTGGCAATTAAAAATAGGTCTTAATGATTATTATCTAAACATAACTTTTGACCTAACTTTTAAATTAGTATTCTTAGTATACATACATTGCCGACATTTCACTGATAATTTAAATAAAAATAACGAAGCATTTAGCTTGACTTTATCGACATATAGTTTTCATATCTACGGCTGCCGCGCTCGATGATATTCCAGTAATTCATAATATCTGAACTGCGTGCATATTTGGGTTCAGACTAAATATCGAGCAATTCCCCGTATCGGTGACATACATACCTCGTACTAACCTCATTGTACTTTACAATGTTGGTTAAATGGAATTATGTACAAGGTGGGCCAAATTCGATACTTTTAATAGGGAACTTATATTTTTAAAGGAATTAGACACAAACTGACCTAAGCTTCCGGAGCTCGATTTTAAAGAGAAATCGATTGGTGAAATCCCTATTTGTATATCTTGCTTAATATAAGAGATACAGAGCGTTTTCTTAAAATGTGCAATTTTTTTAAACCCTTGTAAGTTTTTTATTTGTGAAAATGCTTGATTTATATAAAAACTATATTAGGGCGCTTTTTGACGTAGAATCCTATGCTACAATTTTTTCTTTTTTTAAACTCCTATTTTTTTGTGATATTATCAAGACCACTATCCATAGCCATCTTAAAACAATGTGAAATGAAGAAAAACAAATAATTTAAAAATTTCTTAAATAAAATATCAAGTGTGTTATATCATTGTAAAGGTAATTTTATATGCTTTTCAATAGCCTAAAAATATATAGTGTGTTCCATATAAAAAAAAACACAAGTCTTGATAATATCTTAAAAAATAGGAGTTTAAAGAAAGAAAAAATTAGAGCATAGGATTCTGCGTCAAAAAGCGCCCTAATATAATTTTTATATAACTCAAGCATTTTCACAAATAAAAAAGTGACAAGGGTTTTTAAAAATTGCACATTTTAAGATAACGCTCTGTATCTTTTATATTAAGGAAGATATAAAAATAGGGATTTCACCAATCGATTTCTCTTTAAGATCGAGCTCCAGAAGCTTAGGTCAGTTTTTCCTTTAGAAATATAAGTTCCCTATTAAAAGTATCGAATTTGGCCCACCTTGTATATACATTCAGAAATTTAAAAACCTGGGGAGTAAAACTACTAATATGTCTACCTCTTTTGTGCAATAATGCCACTATTTTTTTTTTATATAAAGAAAATCATTCTTTGCGTTGATAGCATCTCTCATGATTCTGGGCGGGCGTCCCTTCAATTAATTTCTGCAAAGTAGGGAATTCCATTTCTCTGTCCATAGGCGTTACCTAGCTGTAGGGCCGATAACGCGATAGAATTGAAGTGGCGACCTTAAGGTGACTAAATCATAATATGCAGAATATTGCCTTTATTCAGTTCAAACGTATAAATATATCAATGTATTGTAATGAGACTCTACTGAAAAGAAAATTAGTAAAATTAAATACTCAGGGTTTCTTTATATTTGAATTGTGGCATCTGCTTATTCCAACCTTTGAAATTATATTTTCTTTACAAAGTTTCTTTCAAATTAAATAAATATAAAAACCTATTTTAATCCTTAATCAACAGCTAATTGTTGAATCGAATATTAAATTTAGAAATTGAGCTTTCTAAACGAAAATCGAATTTATGTTTTATTTTTGGCCAATTTATTTCATTTTCGGTGCCTGCGATGCTATAGTTGTCGAATCCAAATACAGAAATCCTTCCCAATCATGAAATTGCGAACCTGGGTCCGAGTGATTCCAAATCTTGCTTATTGCTGAGTGTAGAATTAAAGTGTTTTCGAAGAAGGTCCCATTAAGATATTTAATTTTCAAGTGGAAAAAGGATTGTGTATTTCTCGGTTATTTTTCTAAATTTGTTCCATAGATTGCTAAATCGGATAATTCAAATGATACCCTTGATGTACGAGGGATGTTTCCAAAGTTCTGGGAATTGTGCTCTAATTAAATTACGCAGAATTTATGGGTAATAGATGTTCGACTGACATAGACGCACTGTTTTTGTAACCGTGGAGGACGCAGTTAAATCACAAAAAGCAATAATTTTCTTTTTGTGGAAAGAGGGTGTGAAAACTTCAGTAGAACAGCGTCCGTAACGAATGTTTGGTGAATCTGCGGAATCTAAAAGTAGTGTATATCGGTGGACCGATCGTTTTAAAACTAGTAGAACACGATCCACGCCGTGGTCGCCCGAGTACATAGGTAAACGAAAGAAACGTTACTGCCGTGTGTTACACTGAAAGAGGACAGGCAAATGACTATTCGTCAAATTAGTGATTGTTTGGGCGCAAGCAAGGTTTCAGGCCGCTGGATGCCACAACTGTTGGTACCCGAACAGAAACTTAATAGGTCTGTGGCACTTGTCGCCAACTTCAAAAGCTATTAGCCCGTTGGGGTGATGAATGTTGGCAACGGATAATGAAGGAGTTATTTTTATCTGTCGTAAGATACTACAATTAACGCAGAATATTATTCGAATTTATTATCCGGACCACTGCGGCAGGCACTTGTCTGAAAACGGCCTGGAAAGTTGCATAAGCGACCGTTATTGCGGATAGGATAGCGCAAGGACCCATACCGCAAGAAAGACAAAGGATGTGTTGAACGATTTACGCATCCACCTTACTCGCCAGATCTCGCACCCAGTGATTTTCATCTGTTCCCAGTTTTGAAAAAATCTTTACAGGGTGTTCGATTTGAGTGTTTAACTGACGTAAAACGTGTCATAAATGAGTGGACTGCGGATATGCCGAAAAAGTTCTTTGAGGACGGCTTAAAAAAATTAGTTGATCGTTGGGTTCCCTCGTAATAACAACCATTTCAATTGCCTTGCGATTCTATGGTAATGATGATACTAATGTTGACTTTTACATTCGATCTGCAGTACGCTTGTCTGAAAGTGAAATGCTCCAGAAATTTTCATATTAAGAAATATAATTTTGATTTGCGTTAGTAATTTTTAATTCTTGCAGCCTTTTTTTTGTATATTTTTTTAACGAAAACCTACCTTGCACAATGTGTAAGACGAGGCTGAAAACTCAATCTGAGGGAAATTGGAGGAAAGAAGTCACCAACGTTGCTTCTTACCACTTGCGCAACTCCTTGACATGCTGACAAATGGCTATAAATAAGGAAAGAGTCAATTTTGCAAAGTCCTTCTGTGAGCAGATATAATCTACCAAATTATGCACACAGCATTGTGATAAATCAGTTATGTGTTGAACCTTTACTGTACAACTTAGCTGTTGTGCCCAAAAAGATGAACCGGACCACCAAATTTCAGCATGGTCATTTCAGGTCATGAGTAGTAAGAAAACAAACTTGACGATTTATTCGTTACTATTGCGACATGAAAAATTGGCCTTTACAAAAACTTACTTAGTGGTCCAACCATTCTACTTACGAAGCTATAATTTGGAAAAATTCAGTATCACACCCATATGTATATTCGGTAAAAATTTTGTAAATTGGAGAAGGTCGAGTAGGGACCATTCATTTAACATGGAATAACCCGACTCTTTAGTCAGCCAGGCGCTCAATTTGTTCCAGAAAAGCAGGAAGAAGCGTATATATAATCCAAACTGAATAATACCAGCTAATAAATTTGCTTAATAAATAAATAATAAATAAATTTCCACCAGTCTTGAGATTTCTTATATTTCCATTGTGTAGTGGTTGCTTTTACTACCGCATATGCCATTCCCATCGAGTGCATTGTGCAATTTTCAGCAGTTGGCGAGCCTGCTCGGGTTAAATAGTCTGCCTTTACGTTTCCTTGATAGCCTTCGTGTCCTGGTACCCAGGCCAGGATGACCTTAGTTCGGCTTTTCAGCCTATTGAGTGCATTCATGCAGTCCCACATCGGTTTCGAATTCGCCTGTATGAAGCCTAGTGCTTTTATTACTGCTTAGCTGTCTGAATAGGTAGGAACAGATCGATAGTTATCTGCTTGCCAGTCTAATTCTTCAATACACCCCAGCACTGCTACTATTTCGGTTTGAAATACTGCGGCGCTTTGGATTAAACTTAGTGTTTTAGATACTTTAGGTCTACCTCCACAAATCCCGACTCCGACTCCATTCTCTGTCTTTGATAATAGAAAAACGTATCCTAAACAAAAATTCGTACATAGACAATCTAAAAACGATCCAAATTTTCTTCAAATGCATTTTTTGTGGAATTTATTGCTATTGCATTCTAACCATTCTAGTCTTATCTTTCTTTTTCAGAGAGCTTTGGAATATATCTTTAGACAATACTTGGAGATCGATATCTTTTTGCCAATAGGGTTCTTCAGTAATTGGCAAATTTCGTCATCATACATTCTTGTTGTAAAATGTCTTCGAGTATGTCCTCTCCATTTTTAATTGTCAATTATAGTTAAGTTATTTTCCTTTAGATAATAGCCAAAACTGTGTCCATAACTAATGGACTTAGCTTTACGCTAATCCAACAGTAGGTACTACAATTTCCGCAATTAAAGGAAAAATATATTGTCCGTCTAGAAAGTATCCGGAATTTATTATTTTTCTTAATTTTAATATGTTTCTTTTTTTGTTACATCCTAAGACAAAAGTAATGCATCAAGTAGGTTGTGCCGACTGTAAGCCATGGCAAAAATCATACAACACCAGCTGTCAAATATTGCTGATTATCAACAGGTTTAATATTTGTGAAATAATATCGCAAGTAGAAAGAAGAAAGTTGGTGGAATATTTGTATAGAGAAAGTGTTCAAAACGTTAAAAAATTAGTGCAATTGACTGAACTCGGAAAAAGTGCAGTATATGAGACAATAAAGAGAATAAAAAATGCGAGAGATATGAGCCATGGACCAGTTTCTGGAAAACCACGTAAGATTAGCGGAAACAATCTACGCGCTTTAATGACTTTAGGACGACAAAACCCGCGGCTAAGGTTTCGAAAACTGGCTAACAGATTTGGAAATCAACGTTAAATAAGAATGTGTTCAGAAACTGTCCGCATTTCACTGAGAAGACAAGGTTACTTATCATGGAAACCAAAAAAAAATCCCTGCAATGATACCTCTACAAAAGCAACGAAGAATAGATTTTTGCCAACGATTTCGAGACGATAATTTTAGTGATGTTTTTTTATCTGACGAAAGTTGTTTTCAGCTTGCTGCAAATCATTTAAAAATCCTATCAAGGGAAAATGTTCCCGTTCAAATTTCCCACAAAAATAATGTTTTGGGGAGCAATCTCTCAGCGTGGCGCTACAGCTCTCTGTATAATTGATGGCACCGTTAATAGTGCAAAGTATTGCAAAATTCTTAATGGCTTTCTTCCTGAAACGGCTCGTGCTTTATATCCCGAAGGGTGGCGTTTTCAACAGGATAATACAAGATGCCATACTTCTGCCTACACTAAAGCTTGGATGCTAGAACAAAACTTGGCAACAATTCCATGGCCAGCAGCTTGCCCAGATCTTAGTCCCATCGAAAACATACGGGGACTAATGAAAATTGAAGTAGAACGAGCAGCACCACGAAATGAAGAAGATTTGATTCGGTCAGTTTTACAAACCTGGACCACTATCATCGAAAAGTATAGCGTTGGCCTTTTTTCGGGATTACCTGAACGTTTAGTTAAGTGTTTACAGTTAAATGGAGTTTGTATTAGTAAATGAGATGAATTATTTGTTGTGATTTTATTATTCAAGTAATAAAAATATATACCGCCAAATTATAGCTGTGCTTTTTGTTTTCCGGATACTTTTTAGACGGACTATACATAACGGTTCTTTCTCTTTCGAACATTACGTAATAATTAGTTCATTTTAACCGTGACTTAGTATTGTGTAACGCCTGGCAATACCTACAATGCTCAAATTACATGTTAATACCTTTCGAACAGCTGCTAATGAATCGTAAACGGATTCGTTTACGGATTAGGGGCAATGGAAAGAAAACAAGCAGTAACCGCGCAATGTTAAAAATCAATTTGAACTTGTTTCGCAATTTACAAACGTTTCTTATTGCGGCATTTAACATAGCACTACAATGGTTTATTTTATGTATAAAAGTTTGCAATGATGTGATAATAGAAGTGACCTAAACTCTGATTTATTAAATCTGCAATTATAATCCATATGTCTGTGTCTAACTTATAAATTTTATACTTACGTTACTTTAAGTTTTAAGTACTTTGCATTCGAAGAAACCAATTGTCGAAACATTTATTCCAATGTGAAATGAGTATCTCAGAAACATGCCTTTTAAATGCTTCAACGATCTCTTCCATTGTCGAAAATCGAAAAAATTTGTTTTTGACCAAAGGAAACAGGAAGAAGTCATTAGGTGATGTCAGGCGAATACAGGCAATAACTCATTAATTCGATGTTTTTCTCTCTATTAACTGGCGTTGTAGTGTTAAAGGATGATGCGTCAATGTCTTCTGCTTTTTTTTCTGATTTCATCGAAGACTTGAGGCAAATAAATTGTTGTATGCCGATCAGCGTTTACTGCTTTTCCATCCTCAAGAGCAACACTAGCAACAAACCCGGTTTTACCGAAGAAAAAAGCTATCAATGTTTTTGAAGCGCTTTGTGAACGAACAACTTCTGCTGGTTTAGGTTCACTTTGAAACACCCAAACAATAGATTGTTGATTTGTTTCTGGTCACCTATTACGATACTGTATACGTTAGCAGAAGCACCGCGATTGAATTTTTAAAGCATTTTTTTGCACCAACTCAGACAGCAATTTTTTGAGCTGTGCGGATCCAACGACTGTAAAGTTTCTTCACTTTTTGAAAGAAAGTAGTAGACGACGAAATTATCAATGTGTCTTTTCTTTTTTTTAGTTAGACTTTAGCAAAATGCTAAAAGTCGATATAGCAAAAATTTGATTTTTAAAAAGGTAATCAGTTAATTATTATTAAAACATCATCTCATCGAATCATTGTTTAAACGACGTTTCTTTGTTTTCAGGGACATCACAGATAACTTAGGCTACGAACCGCTAATCAACCAAAAATCCACCGAACTAGAACCGCTAGCCGACGATTCCTTACGAGCCACCGGCGATCATAGTGCCTCCCAGCGACTTCTGCAGATCGAGGAGTCGTCCGATAGCACAATCAAAGTGAATATAATAGGCATGACCTGTCAATCCTGCGTGCGGAATATCGAAGAGACGATAGGAAAAAAGCCAGGGATTATCAGTATAAAAGTATGTCGCTAATACCGTATCTAATTTTTTCCTCTTTTTCAAAGTTATCCTGGTAGCAGGTGACTTATCGGTCCAAAACATTTTCTGCGTGTAATTAAGCAGATTGCATACAATTTCTAACGAGCTCCTATCCCGCGAAGTTGTTTTTCTCATTCGCGTATATCGTTGTTGTTGTGTGTTGTTTTTTATTGTTTGCGTTATGAGTTTAACGAGGACTTTGAGATGTTTTAGGAATAATGCTTTGAGATCTTTGGTAAGTTTGAAGGTTCATTTTTTTTGGGAGAAAATAAAAATAGTGAATATTATCCTTCATCTCTGAGATTTGCTTTTGTTCTCACGACTAATTCGCCCAATAACTACATGATTTAAAAAGAATTTTTCAAAGTGTCTATAGATATCAATAACTTAGAAATAAAAATGTCTTTAGCAGAAAGAAAGTATTTTTTTTGTAAGGTTCTTCAACAATGGTACACTACAATACTTCTAAAATCGGTTTTATGTGCTGAAATACGGATCTGGATTATCTCATGGGTCAATTTAGAATATCCAGAAGGTTATTCCCAACCGATAACTATTTTTGATCTGCCTGATCTGCATCTGTCCCTAACCCTTCATCTGTTTCGTTGAATTTTCTTAGGAGTTCTCACGATCGTCACATCCAACCAGCATTAGCCATGCATCCCACTCAAATTTTTATCATTTGATTGCTTATAGTTCGCCACTTTCCGTGCGCTTCACAGGCGTCGGAATTCTCATTCAAGTGTGTAATTCGTAATATATGCGCAAATTTATGCTTCGTTTATTAGACTATGCAATGGAGCGAGGACGCGAGATGATCTTGTTTTTTATTCTATCTGGAAGAATGAAATGCGCATTTTAGCATTTAGCATTATAGCAGCGTGGTATGTATAAATAAAATCGAGAATGTATGAAATCAGTACATCAGTACTTAACATGATGACGCGTAAAATGGAACCACATCAACCATCATCTTCAATTGTGCTAGCATCTAGACGAGTAAAGCGATGTAATGCCGAAAAAAGTTCCAAAGTGGTATTAAATATATTGGAAAAATTTGAACTTTCGAAACGCGAGAAGTTTTAATGTTTGTGGCAGATGGTGCCGCAACCTTGTGTTCTGTAGGCCGCACTATGGGGCCGATCGTCGAAATCGTCCCAAAAATACCAAAATTGAAAATTAAAACAATATTATGCGACGTATATTTTATAATAGTAAATTAACTGGGCTTTTATTTCCCGGTTTGCATTTTTTTATTTAGAGTTACCTATGGGATGTTACAGGCCTGCAAAGTGGAAGGCTCCGTAACATTGAAATACGCTTTTTTTCGGAGGTCTATTTTAAGTAGATAAGATTGAAATACAAATATTAATGCACCATTAGCAAAGTAATTTGGCGAGCTTTAGAAAATGACTATCATTTTTTAAATAATTGACGTAGTTAAGATATAAATAAACAATAAATGAATGTATATTTGGGACGGAAATTCTAAATGTTTGTTTAAGGTTTTAACTATTAGCAGGGCTCTTCCAAGCGGACTCTTTTGTTGCACGCAATAGATCAGATACTATCAGATAGTAAAGAAAAGTTTGCGCACCATCAACATCTGCGTTTTGTCGGTTTGCGGCTGTTCTTCGTAATGAATGCTCGTCATGTGGACTTCTTTTTACAAATTTATATTCTCACAAATATATATATATATATATATATATATATATATATATATATATATACGTATAAAAAAAAATATGTTAAGTACAATCGGGAAGCCACATGTTTTGTTCTTGCTTTTATAAGGTATTGTACAGAGGAGCACAAACAGCAAAAACAAACCAAGAAACAACAGATCCAGGAAAGATTTCGCAATAAATTCGGTTTATAACTATAGATAAACCACGACAAGGTAAATAGTAATGATGATAATACTGCAAGACGGATTTTTGCCAGCCCTAGTTGCACATCTGCAATTACTGAAGTTGCTGAAGGGTTGATGCACAGATTCCATATTATCTTGCACATTATGGGGTGCGGTAAGAGGATCATTCCAGAAAAATTTGGATAATTTGCTTTTAAAACTGCGGGATACAACGTAAGTAAATATAGTTGGTATTAGATGCCTTCAACTGTACATAAAGTACTAATTCATGCTGCGAGTATTATACGTTCCAATGCATTTTTGCCCATTGGGCAACTTTCTGAGGATGCCCAAGAAGCTCGAAACAAGAACTATCGTCAATACAGATTGCATCATGCTAAAGATTGTTCAAGATCTGCGACAAATGAAGACGTTTTCCACACTTTACACTTCAGGCCCGTACATATCAAGTTTAAGAATTTCTTCAAGGAAAAAGACAATACAATTTGATGAGGCAGCTACGCAATTGCTGGCAGAGTAATTTGTTTAAATGTTAATTGTAAAATTCCAAGAATATAGAAACTTTAATATTATTTAATATCTAACTTCGAAGTTTATTTCATTTTATTGAATTTCTGACATTATATATATCATATACTTAGTACACATATTTACTTCTTTAACGATAATGTTTCTAAAAAATAAATCGAATATGAATGTTTAAGTGCGTGAAGTGTCCATAATGACTTACAATCCCGAACCTAGTGGAGGAAACATTTATTAATTTTATTAAGTTTTAAAAACACAATTCTTTTGTGCTTTTTGTTTTTTTTTTATACCACAAACTGAATTTAAATTTGTGTATGGTAATAATAATAACAATAGTAATAATGGTGTATAGTATAAAAGAAGTACTAATGCAACAAGTTAAGTATTTCCTTTGTTTTATCGTTGTACCAGCCAATAAATAAAAACGCAAATAAAAATTTCTTATGTAACTATGTGCGGTAAAGCTTCTTGTACATGTGTATCAAATTACAACTTACATAAATAAATAAAAAAGTTGTAGATTTTTGAGACGGTTTCCTCGATCGGTCCTATAGTGGGCCGGTCTCTCAAGTAACAGTGTGGTAACGTTTTATACACTACCGTTCATATATTTGGGGACGATTAAAAAATACAGTTTTTTTTTAATTCGGATAAAAACAAAAAGTCATTTGTAATTTAATTTACTTCTGTACATTGAGTATACTATACAGAACTAAAAATATTCCAAAAAGAAATGTTGTACTAATTATAATTAGGTCTATACGGATTTTTGGTCTATATGTCCACCTTTTGACTTAATTACTGCGGTACATATTCGTGGCATTCTTAGAATTAAAGATTTCAAATATGTTGCTGGGATCTCGGCCTATGCTTGCTGGAGCTTTCTCCATAAATCTTGTGAACTAGTCACTCCTTTTTGGCGAATCCTCCTGTCCAGTTCATCCCATATTAATTAGATAGGCGGCAGGTCAGGAAACTGAGGTGGCCAAATCATTCTTTTTAAACGATCTTCTTCTTCCAGAGATGCTAGATACTTTCTGCATGTACGAGAAGAATGCTTAGGGTCGTTATCTTCTTAAAACGTAAAGTTTCGACCTCGTAATGGTTCCCCACTTGGTATAGCATTCTCTTGTAATATTTTGAGATAGCCCTCTTTACGAAGTATTCCCTGTATTATTACTAAATCACCTACAACTGTTCCCCCAAAACAGTCCCAAACTTTTACGTTACCTCCACCGTGGTTCACTGTAGGTAAAATACACTGTTCACTAACTCTTTCACCAGCCTGTCGCCTAACAAACGTCCTCCGTTTGAAGCCAAATGTTTCAAATTTGGACTCATCTGTCCACAGTACGTTGCACCACTGTTCGAATGTCCAGTGTCTGTGTTCTTGTGCCCACTGCAATCTTTTTCTTTTATTTTGAACTTTCAAAAGTGGTTCTCTGGCAGCTACTCGTCCCTTTAAGCCTGCCGCAATTAATCTTCGTTTAACGGTCGAATGCGAAATAGGATTTCTTCGTGAAACATTGACTTGCTGCATTATTTCCAGAGTCGTTAGGAATCTGTTTCTTTTTGAAACAAGAACCATGAACTGATCTTCAGCAGCTGTTGGCTTCTTTTTGCGCCCAGAACGTTTCTTATCAGCCAAAGAACCAGTTTCCGCCACCCGTTTTAATGTTGTAAATACACCATTTTTCGATATTTTTAATTTTTTCGCAATAACTGCCATTGAGTATCCTTCATTACATAAAGTAATAATAGCAGAACGCGTTTCGATGGAAATTTCTTTTCGTTTTGCTATTTTAGCACCACCCATTTATTACGATAGTTAAATTTAAACTAAACTACTATCAAGATCGATTTTATTTTAAATACAAGACGATATCTGCTTTGTTTGTTGTACTAAGTGTTCTACGAATTTCACATTATTCCTTTGTGGAAATATTCGACAATATTTTCAAGTTTACATTTATAACCCCATAAAAGGGATTAAGAGGAATTTTGCCTGAGGCTGCGGTAGAACATAAATGCGTTATAAATTTGATGGGATAGAAGAGAATACTGTTGTAAATTATGTTCATGCATATAGAAATGTATACTTTTTCATATAAAACATAATCAATTGTCAATATTTCAATTTTGCTTATTTTTCGGAGTTTTTCTTAGTCGTCCCCAAATATATGAACGGTAGTGTATATTACTTGTAAAATCCATGCTCTACATCTTGTGACAGAACAGATTCGTAGATGTTATCTAAAGGTAGATGCATTAATAGCGAGTATAAAGGCGGTATTCCTCAAATCCCCCTAAATTGTGTTCCCTGATACCCCGAACCACCACAGTCGATTCCGACACGTTGGAGAACATGGTTACGGGGTTTTACTACCATAAATATTTTGAAAAAATAAAGAACGTGGTTTTATTATTTGATCCGAAACAAAGTGCAGCTCAAACTGCTCAGATTGAAACAGATTTAAAACAAAATTACTTGGGACTAGAGGAAGCAATAACAAAATTAGAAAATTCGTCGCTATCGTTAGAGGAATCAGTGCAAATCGTGAAAGATGTTCACGCGCAATTATGTGCTGTAGAAGATGTAAAAAATGAGAGTGTTTTAATGAAGTTTGAAAGTGTTCTAGATAAGGATTCAGATTTTTACACTTTAATACATATTTGTGAAGGTTCGTCTACAGATGCGTTAAGTTGTTTCAAAGATTATTTTAATTATGTGAATATAACATCACTGGATGCAGAACGCTCGTTTTCTGAATATAAGTATATTTTTTCCTCACGGCGGACACGTTTTGCAGAAATTATCATGAAAACGCACCTGGTGTTGAAAATATACAAAGGAGTTTCTCCAGTATGCCAATTCACGGAAGATGCTTAAAACGTTTAGGTGTCTTTTTCTCTGTTGTGTACTTCAACTCGCACACGCAACACAACTCTGTCGTTGATTTCATACATTATCAATTTTATTTATACATACAACTGCTGCTATAATATGTACTACACTATAATATTTTTCGTATGTTTATGCATATTGCCTTAATAGCAGAAAACCAAATGCACATTTCATTCTTCCACATAGAATAAATCTCTCCACTTCTATGCTTACATCGGTAACAAGATCGTTTCTCGTCCCCGCTCCATCGTATAGCCTAACAAGCCTTTTTAACCGTAAGGTGTAAGGCTGCTTCACTGCTCTTCACTAATGCACAAATCTTGCCCAGTTTTTCCTATCCCTCGCCAACATTTTTCCATTGCCCCATTTCACTCCCCCTTCTCCAAACATTTCGCGACCACGTCGTCACACTTCTTTCTTGGCCTCCCTCTAATCCTCTTCTTTTGCGATCCTGTTTGCCATATTTGCTTTGATTGTCCCTGTTCCCCCATTCTGATCAAATGCCCGAACCATTTTAAATGTTGTTTCTCTATACTCTTTAGGATCGATTCCACTCTTAATTCCGCCCTCACTACCTCATTTCGTATCCTATCTCTCCTTGTAATGCCCGTTATTGCTCTTAGAAATCTCATCTCTGCCGCTTGTATTTTGCTCTTTTGTTGATTTGTAAGTACCCAACCCCCACTTCCGTATATTAATATCGGCTTAAAGATAGTTTTATACACACTAATCTTTATTCTTATTGTTACCTCTTTTTTCCTTACAAATGTTTTGTTCAAAGCGTAGTACAATCGAGTTGCCTTCTCTATTCTTCCATTTATTTCTGCCTCGTTCTTGCCATCTTTGTGTATATTTACCCCAAGATATTTAAACGTGTTTACATGTTCCACTTTCTTGTTGTTTAGTGTCACAGATAGTTGTTTATATAATTATCTTGGTTTTTTCCGTGTTGATTTTTAGATTTTTGTTTTGCAAAGCTTTAAAGCAGTAATTTTTAAATATTTTCATCGTTCGTTAGAAGTTGATAAGAGTAGAGAACCGAATAAAATAAACGATATGAGTAGTTTCTGCTTTAATGTTAAAAAAAAGTAGTGCCGTAAACAATAAAATCGCGTATTTCCTGTTGGTGCTATTAAATTAGCCTAACCCCAAAAATAAGTTAATGTAAATAGCAGACGTTGTTCCAGCTGGGCTTAAGAATAATTGATTCTTTTCATAGCAGCATATTAGATTTTACAGATACGGAACGATAGAATCGTCAAGTGCAGCACAACATATAAACGAAACCAAGCATAATATTAAATTAGAAAAGCTGAAATTGATTAAGAACGTAACTTCGCCGCGGGAATTAGACGCTTACAAAACTATTGACATAAAAAGTAACATAAATTTGATAAATAGAGAGAACGGACCGTTGTCATTCACAGTTTTATTTTATTTATTAGGACCTTTTCATCCCCTTTCGAATATCTTTCCGTATTCCTCACATCTCTTAGTTTTTTTCTCACATCATTCGGCCATACAGTTGATAATGGGGATTCGCGTATCCTCAAAACAATTATTCCCGACTATTTGATTAAACTTGCATGGTGCAGAGTGTACCGACACTTTAGTGGTGTTTGCCGTACTACTCCACAGTCATTGCTTTCATATTAAAACTTTGGCAGCAATACAACGTTAATTAAAATCTTACTTTTGTTTAACGACTAGGTACATGTTTGGAAATCGTTTTTCTTTTTTATTGATTTATTGATTTATCGCCGGCAATATTTACTTAACAACCCGTCAATTTTTATTTATATCTACAGCTATAAAAGAAATCAGTCCAATAAAAAATAATGAGCGAAGCCGTAGCAAATTGTAAAACTTAATACTTGAAGTTTTACAATTTGCGACGGCTGTTATAAACACAATATCATTTTTGTTATAATGCTAACTTGTTCAATTTTCTTTGGGATTAGGTTTTGTCTCTGTATGAGATTATATCATAATTCCAAATGATGAGGATGATTGCGGTACTAGTTATTAATATCGCGTAATAAATTACTTTAATTTGTCCGCGTGGAAAGTAAATTGGCTAATCAAGTCTGAACAAGCTGTAATGTTGGAATAGGTACATATTTATGGACCATGTCCCCGAAAAGTTTAAACATCTAATCTTAATCTTTTGGATGAAATGCTATTTTTAATAAATGTACCATTAGAAAATTATTTACAGGTTGTAAATTACTAAGCTTATTGACAAATTTGAGGTTGTTATCTACAGCATTAAACTAGAATTTTTGTTTATATAAAAAAATTGAAAAAGGTGACCTTCGAGGGGTGATTTAAAAGGCTTAACACCGAAAGAGGCCAAAGCTGAGTTGGATGAAGTTCATGGCATATTTGCTCCTGTGTTAGCAACTGTTTACAGTTGGGTAAATGAGTTTGACCGTACATCCACAAAAGATGTTCTGCACGTCCAGCAGAAGCGACTAGCTCCGAAGTGATTGACATACAAGTCCACGATATGGTTTTGAATTGATCGATGAATCAAAAGCGCGCGAAATAGTTGAGGCCATAGGCACATCGCAAGGTACAATGTTTTCGATTTTGCGAGAAAAATTGGGTGCGAAAAAAATCTCGGCAAGATGGGTGTCGCGTTTGCTCTCAGTGGAGAATAAACGCAATCGCGTGGACGACTCTGAGGCTGTTTTGACGCTTTTGGCAGACTGAGCGAAGATATCGAAAATAAACGTTCTTATTTGAAAAAGAAAAAGATAGTCTTCCATCAAGACTATGCACGGGTGCACACCTGCGTAGTTTCAATGGTCAAAATAATGGAATTAATGTTAGAAATAATACAATTTGAAATAATAGTTCGGGGGACATCGGTTCACGTCGAACGAGGAAATCATCGCCTAAACAGACGCCTATTTTGAGGACCTTCCGAAATCCTACATTTTGGAGAGCTTAAAAAAGCTGAAGAAATGCTTGGAAAAGGGTATAGAGTTAAATGGAAATTATATTGAAAAATAAATAAAAATCTACAGAAAATACTTTCTTTTCTATCTTCTCGTAAGGACTTATTGACCCTCATAGCTTTTGATTCTTCGCTGGCTACCGACGTTGATACTACGTGGCACTGTCGCATTATCTGCCGCCGACCGACGTAGTGACGACGTTCAAAGTTGGCGCCAAGGCCGCCTAATATGCTCTGGTGCAAGGATCGTAATTTACCCATCACACCAAACAAATAGTTACATTTAAGTAATATTAAAAACACATGTATTGCAAATTATTTACTTCTGCTACTTACGAAACTAACGCTTAATAAAGATACTTCCTACACTTACACGTTAATAAAAAAAATGCTTTTGCTATAAAAAGGGGATCCGTCGTTCCCTCAAAAAAAAAAATACTATTGTAAAGATGCCGTTGTCAAAGGGTTAAGGGAGGGGTACGGGGAATACGATATGTCCACATATGGAGTTGAAATTAGATATAACGAATAAAAAGTTTTTGAGGTGGAATTTAATACTTGGGAGGTGCTGCTTAATCTGAAACTTATTTTCAGTTTACTTCCAATGTTTTAAAATCAAGTATGCTTTGACAGTTTAGCAAACACTATTTTCATCTAAGGTAAAGTTTCTTTATGAATGAATGAAAAGCTACGACGTTATGCAAATTTTCTAAATGAGCGGACTACTTTGATAGTTAGATTGTTTTATTTTTTACGAGTGGTAACGGCCCTACAGGGTACCTAATCTTTTGCAGCTTGTCACCTCACTAGTCTTTTCCTGTGTAAGTAATGTATATAAAGTGCACCTTCACTATCGCCCCCTCGCCGCAAACGGAGGCTTGAGACTTATATCGCACCGATCAAAGTCTACCGTACCGCTTGTAACGCTACCTCAGTCAGGAGTAGGCCCTCTTATCTCCAGGCTACCTTAACACATTGTATTTACAGAAAAATGTTATTAAATAATTCTTTGATTTTGATTACAGGTCAACCTAGCAGAAAAGTCCGGCCTAGTACATTACGAAACTTCCACTGTAACGCCTCAGGAGATATGTGACGCCATCGAGGATATGGGTTTCGAAGCCTCTCTTCCACTGTTAATGAACAAACAAACCGTAAATACCTGTATCGTGCACATCGAAGGGATGACGTGCAATTCTTGCGTTAACAGCATAGAAGGTAAGAGATATGGATATAAGTAAGTAATAAACGTCTTACGAAATCATATTTTTACTACATTCTAATTAATAGCGTGAAGGCAGACCAAAATAACGATAACCATTTGAATACGGGGAATTCTTATCTTGTTGATCATATCCTATTAAAATTAATTTCTATAAAAAACAAATGATTTTATCCTCGACTTCTAGAAGAATTTTGGCTTTAATGATAACAAGTAGGTTGGAAATGAACCATGGCTTTTACGATCAATAATGTACGCTTTGTTAACAGGATTATCTTTATATTTTATTCTTATTTGGTCACTAAAAACGGTACATAATTTGTCAAGATCGATTGAGAAGCACCATTTCAAGCTTTTCCTCATTCCCAGGTTGCCGAAGTAACCAAGAAAAAGACGTAGTCAAAGTGGGCACGTACCTACCCCTGAATGGTTGTGTTGTATTGTGTCACTTTTCCGCAGAAGTGAGAAATTATATTTACTTCGCCTTTCCCACCTCTGCTCATAGCTTGCTCGTACTTGTTCAGAAACCTGGCTACACCCTCGAACCAAGATGGCATGGTGCACGACCGCCAGGATACTTACGGTATTTACCAATACGGCCATGTCTGTCACTTACCTGACCTATGAGAATCTTTATTGTCTTCTTGTGTGTCGACGTTTTCGAAAAAGAAAATTAAAAAAAATGGACTTGAGGATGCTATGTTAAATACCTGTGTTAATAAAAACGTAATCCCCTTGCAGCTTTATATACTTAGTCCAGCAATGTTTCAACTTTTTTAAGCCAACAAAATAAAATCGAACTCTTCGAAATAGGCTTTTGTTTCGGCAATGACCTTTTCATTTGACGTGAACCGTTTTCTTCCCAACCATTTTTTCAGGTTTTGAAAAGAAGCTACAGAGGCCCAAACCTGGTGAATATGGTGGATGGTGCACCAATTAATAACTGGAGTAATGGTACTGTCGCAATTCCTGATCAGTGAGCTGCGACATTATCAAGATGGTAGAGAATCTTTTCATCGCTAGATGGGGCCTTTTTCTCTTTAGTTCACCCTCGAATCAGTCCACTAACTCGGCGTAGTTTTGTCGCATCATTGCCCTTCCCTTCTCTAAAAAATCGATCAAGATTATGCTTTGTGAATCCCAAAGGTCGTTGCCATTACTTTTCCTAATGATGGAATCGTCTTCGCCTGTGGTGCACGTTCACCGGGAAAAATCCATTTTGTTGACTGACCTTTGGTTTCGGGCGTGTAATGCCAATATATTCACATTTCGTCTACAGTCTCATGACGCCACAGAAACTCACTCTTCTTGCGCTTAAAGATGTAAAAATATTGTTTTGAAATTATCGCGCAATTCCGTTTTTGATCAATCATCAGCAGGCGCGACACCCATTTCGCCGATAGTTTTCTCATGCTCAATTTTTCGGGAAGAATGTTCTCTCCCTCATCAACGACGATGCTTAAATTCATTAAACCATTATCTGATGAGGTGCATGATCTTTATAAACTACATCAAACTTTGATTCTTTTTGATTTCTGAATACGTTTTCCCATTCAAATAAAAAAAAATCTCGAATCATTGACCGGCATTGTTCTTTCTCCGTGATCCCGCAAATACATAAACTTGCAGACTTTCAACGGCTCTCAAAACGACAGTTATTTAATTTTACTTGCAACGGAATTTTGTGAAAAAATGTATTTTTAACTTGACTGAATTTATTTGCAGGTATGATCTCGACGAAGAATGGCGTTAAAAACATCAAGGTCGACCTAAAACAGAAGGAGGGAATAGTGCAATACTTAGAAAATATTCTCACAGCGGAGGAAATAGCCGATCAAATAAGTGATATGGGTTTCGATGCTGAAGTTAAATCTGTTAATGGAAAAGTGGTAAAAAAAGGTACATAATATTAGTGTCAACGTTTCACATTTCAATACCGTCCAAACGATGCTCCTTGTCTCTCAGAATGTGATAAAATTTAAATAAAAATTGATTAAAATATAAAGGATTGTTACCAACCACCGTACGGGGTGTAGTATGCGGGGGTAGTAAAACAACGTCGTAGTGTTTTAGTCTTTTATTATTATTATTTCGACGGATGTTTTTCTTTTCTTTTTTTGCTGCTTATTGTTGGCATGAGACGATACCTTTCGGTTACACCCTCCTACGGTCGGTACACCATAAATCGGGATAAATTACATATTTCAGTTGTATTTACACGCGGCCGGCTTGTGACCGCTATACTGGCACTCACGCACTTCACTATGGCTTTTGAATATTATATTTACAACGTTTAAACTTAGATTGATTCTTAATAAGCCTCGCAAGGAGGTAACTACAGCCACATTTAACGGGTTCTTTGCTTGCCACCAACTTACTACAGAGGGAGGACGATAAAGGACACAGTTTAGAGGACCAGAGGCATAATTTTTGTGGTAGACGGTAAACGGTTTATGTAGGTGGGAAACTGATACAAATATGCCGGGTGCTGGTAGTACGGGGGTTCCTTAGCTTCTAGGAATCGCTGGTACGGCTAGAATGCAGTTGTACAGGAGAAATGGTTGGTTCCTACGGAAGAATACGGAGCTACAAAGGTCTATACTCATGCAAACGTCAAACCTAGTACGGTGATTGGAAATTGTTGGAGGTCGAAACAAAATATTCAAACTCAAGGAATTGTATTACACAGAATGGAAATCAGGACTGGATCGCTGTCGTTGGCTCTGCCTCGGTCTTCGTCTTCTTCGGCTGGCAGGCACACGGGATGTCTTCGTTCTTCCGCCCCCGTAACAACACAGAGGTTACGCGATTACTTTGAGGGATTAGGAAGCAATTAAGCTCCGGGTTGGGGTATAGGATGTGGCAAAGCTGATAACTAAAACAGTGAAAGGTTTCTGACGAACAGAGGTTCATTACGTGCTCTATTACATCAAAGAAATCGCTTTTCTCTCAAGAAAAACGCTGAAACTATATAATTGAAAGATCGTCAATTGTTATAGCCGACTGGATTAGCCGCTATATGAAAATCGCAGAAGGAAAATTTGCCATTTGACGCCAGGTCCGCGAGGATACTGCTTCGATGCGGCAGAACCTTTCGGATCGTCCGGTGCCATTTGTTTGCAAATCGTACGGTTGATATCGCGAAAAACTACACTTGGGGGCGTGGCTTCGGTGCCCAACTTGTGAGAGAAAATTAAGGCATTTGCTGGTCGGAATTCGAAATTCTAATCTAGGAAAAGTTAGAATATGTTGTAATGTATTATAAAAATGATATCTGAAGTTGAAATTTGCAACCGTAGTTGCGGAAGGTTGCGAAATGTGATTGGTGTATGCACCTGGTAGACTACATGTCGCTGTGACGAGCGATTTTGCCTAAATTGCGTATGGAACCAGCTCGAACCAAAAGTACGTCAGCCCCACCTCCGGCCGGCGGTAACAGGATGATATATCGCCGAAAATCGTTTCCAAATATAAATTTTCAAATTTTACTTTTTGGTATTTCTTAAACTTCGGCAGCTAGACACGAAAATCGTCCATGTACTCCTCTTTTCGAATCAAGTTCACTAAATCATACCTCATAAATTTCGAATTTATAATCAAGTGACTAAAATTGCTTGGTATGTCATTTGTAAATGACACCTTTGGCAGGCCTTGTCTCAGATTAAGAAAATGCATCGTTTCGAGCAAAAATGATCAGGAAATTGATAGGAATAGGAGTGAAGGTAACCGTTATTCTGTGCTTAGAAAAAAGTTTGAATATTTCTAGAAACCCAAAAATCACATATTTTAATGTATTTGTTGTAATAATAAATAAATCTCGATCATTACTGACCTGTTTCTTGTAATTTCTGCTAATTTTCATCGAATATATGGCTTTAATTTATTCCGTTTTCTTTGTATTGACAGATAAACCTATTGCAAATGGCACTACGAAGAAAATAGCCTATGATGAAGACTTTGCTGACGATTACAATCTGGAGAAATGCCAACTTCATATCAAAGGGATGACTTGTGCTTCATGTGTAACGGCTATCGAGAAGCACTGTCAGAAAATAAAAGGTAAGTTTTTCTTCATATATATAGATATTAATTAAATTTTTTCCGCGTAAGTAGCTGGTTCTCCAAAAAACCTGAAGTAGCTCGATATTTCGATGAAATCTCTCATCTTCGTCTTCAGCGACTCGTAACAGAAGAAGATGAAAGAGACTTCATCGAAACGTCGAGCTACTTTAGCTCTTTTTTCAGAACATGCTACTTACAATTTTTTAAACAAAAACCTAAGCAAAGCAAATAAATAATGTTACTGACAATCAGATGGTACAGTAAACTGCATCATTAATATTTTTACTACACCTCTGTATTATTTTCCCATCACCACCAGGTTGCCACAAAATACTAGTTGCACTGCTAGCAGCAAGAGCGGAAATCCAATACGACCCTTCGTTGATCACCCCGAGGGAAATAGCCAATTCCATTACCGATCTAGGATTCCCCGCTACCGTCCTGCAGCAGAACGGCGCCGGCGAAGCTGAGGTCGACCTGCAGATCAACGGAATGACCTGCGCTAGCTGCGTGCACAAGATCGAGTCGAACATCGCGAAGATGCCCGGCGTGATGGTAGCCCAGGTGGCGCTCACGACGCAAAAAGGGAAGTTCAAGTTCGATCCCGAAGTGACGGGACCGCGGCATATCATCGAGGCGATCAACAAGTTAGGTTTCCACGCGGATCTGTTCGCCAGAGATCGCGGCGGAGGCTATTTGGAACAGAAGGAGGAGATTAGGAAGTGGAAATATGCGTTTTTGGTATCGCTGCTTTTCGGGGGGCCGTGTATGATTGCAATGGTTTATTTTATGGCGTTGATGAGTGCTGGAACGTCGCATGAAGACATGTGCTGCGTAATACCAGGTAAAATTGATATTGTTGGTAGATTCACTATTCACATAATCAAAACGCCAAATGTCTAAAGAAGAATATGTCAAGCAGTTTATATTTGAAAAAGCATACTACAAAATAATCTTCTCGATTTGCAGGTTTATCCTTAGAGAACCTAATAATGTGGGGGCTATCAACACCAGTACTTATTTTCGGTGGCCGGCACTTTTTCATCCAGGCCTACAATGCCTTGCGGCACCACACGACCAACATGGACGTGCTCATAGCGATGGCCACCTCCATATCGTATACTTACAGCGTTATCGTGGTCGTAGCGGCCATGATCTTGCAACAAAACGTATCCCCGCAAACGTTCTTCGATACTCCGCCGATGCTGCTGGTCTTCATCAGCTTAGGAAGATGGTTAGAGCATATAGCCAAAGGAAAGACGTCTGAAGCACTCTCGAGGTTATTGTCGCTAAAAGCAACCGACGCTATATTGATTACTTTGAACGGAAACGGTGAAGTTGAGAACGAAAGGCAGGTGCACGTAGATCTGGTTCAAAGGGGCGATATCTTGAAGGTGATACCCGGCGCTAAGGTTCCTGTGGATGGTAAAGTCATACAGGTAAGATTGTGGAACTTTGGAGGAATAATGTTAAACTCTATGTGCTCCCATACGATTATCTAAGACCAATAATTCTTTCTCAACATTACTTTACGTATTAACCCTGTGATTGAATCAAATTGGTAGCTAACACAACATAATGCGTTCTTTTTCCTCACCTCCAATGACTACGATCATGTACTTAAATTTTTTTTTTTGTGATTTGTTAGATTGAATCGTAAAATTCTAGTCTCTAAATATTGTTTTTTTTTAATTTTGTCGTGATTTTACGTCAAATATGTAACTCCCCAAGGAAGAAACAAAATAATAATAATAATAGCTGATGGACAGTTCTACGTAGGCTAACTGCGTCTTCGATTAGCAAGACGGTCGTCCGCGGGAATGAGAGAGTTAACATGCTTTCATGAGTGCTATCTTCATGATTCGCGAGCGAGATCTACGTATACGATCGATCGATATCGAACGAACCCGGGAGGAGCGTGTTCTCTCACATAAGTTCGTTCGCTCCGGGCCAATGCGAGTTTATTAACGAGCATTCGGTAATTCGACGCAGTAGTGAAAGAACCATACCACACTGTCAGGGGAACTGCCAAACTCACATCGAAAAATAAGAATTTTTTCGCACGAAGAACGGCTCTAACATCGAAGAAATTGCGTTTTTCTCATTCAGAAATGGTCAAATAGATCTTCGATAGGAACGTCGTTCCGTTCTATCGTTGACCAAGAGGTCTTCACCAAATTAAGGCCTCAGAAACACGGCCCTTCGTGGTGGACAATAACGCGCCATCTTTACAAACTGGGCAGGGTAAACAGATGATCCGGAGATGCCTCGTGAAATGACTGTGAGAACAGGCACAATGGACGAGCGCAAATCTGTAATGAACTTCTTGCCAAGATCTGCACTTTTATAGACGAATTATGTGACGTGTGACGAAAATTGGATCTACCTTCATAACCCAAACAAGTCAAATCAGCGGTTAATCCGTGGCTAACCTAGAGAACCTATGTATTTGATGGAATTATCCATTTTAAATTGGTACCAAAAGGTAGGGCGTCAAACTCCGAACTATACTGGCAACAATTGGATCGAATTAGGCAACAGCGATGTTAGGCTACATATTGCCCAAAGAACTCCAGAAACTGAAAGAATTCAATGGGGTGGAGTTAGTACCACATCCGGCTTACAACCTGCACTTAGCGCCACCTTTTTAAATCATTGGTACACTCTCGCTAGTCATGTTTTTGCCAATGTCGTGGAAGTGGAAGAATAATGCCGTAAGTTCTTCACCTCTCAACCAACGGAATGATACAGACGTGGAATGGAAAACCGTACTAGAGAATAACAATGAACAATCCATCACAATGAATTACATTTTCAATATTAATTAGTTGTTTATGTTGTTTATATCATTAAATTAAACAACGAAAAGCCGCCCTATTGTATTTAAACAATACTAACCGTTATGTTTTTCCAGGGCCAATCAATGTGCGATGAAAGCTTAATAACGGGCGAAAGTATGCCAGTACCAAAGAAAATCGGCAACAACGTAATAGGCGGCTCCATCAATCAACATGGCCTCTTAATAGTCGAAGCGACTCACACCGGTGAAGCAACTACCTTGTCCCAAATCGTTCGCCTAGTGGAAGAAGCCCAAACCTCCAAGGCGCCCATACAACAATTGGCCGATAAAATCGCAGGCTACTTCGTTCCGGTCGTAGTATTCGTATCCCTACTCACGTTGATAGTATGGACCATCATAGGCTTCATAAACATGGAGAATCTCCCAATTTCCGAGAGCGAAAAACACGGTTTTACTGATACCGAGGTGTTGTTGCAATTCGTATTCCGCTGTGCACTTAGCGTATTGGCGATAGCTTGTCCGTGTGCCTTAGGATTAGCCACTCCTACCGCGGTAATGGTGGGAACAGGCGTCGGTGCTATTAACGGAATTTTAATCAAAGGAGCGGAACCTCTGGAGAACGCTCATCGTGTCAAAGCGATCATGTTCGATAAAACCGGAACGATCACCAAGGGAACACCAGAGGTCGCTAAAATCTGGTTACAAGGCGATATCTTAAGCCCGGCGATAGTCCTGGCCGCTTTAGGTTGCGCCGAAAAAGACTCGGAACACCCAATAGCCTTCGCAATAGTACGTTTCGTTAAGAACGTCTTCGGTTGCGAAATTTCGGCGAGTAGCAGCGATTTTCAAGCGGTTCCCGGCTGCGGGATGCGATGTAACGTCTCCTCCTTAGGTGCGATGGTGAAATCGGGTAGGAATGTCGTGGATTTCGCCAATTTTCTAGCGCACGTAAACGCTGGAAGTTCTGGGAAGTTCGTACTGAAAGAGGTTGAGGTTGAGATCAGCAATAAGCAAGCGACCAAGCTTGGAGAATTGCTAGGTGTGGAGCGCAAACCTGTGGATCCGAATGGTAAATTCCTGGTGGTCGTCGGAAATCGAGAGTGGATGAATAGAAATGGGATGCTGATCGGGAACGATATTGATCGGAGTATGAATGAGGAAGAAGAACAAGGTCGATCGGTGGTGCTGTGCGCAATAAATGGTAAGTTACTTTTGGAACTAATTATAAAATTGTATAGAGTATTCCAAAAGGTAATTCCATATATTAATTTTCAGGAGAAATTGTGGCCATGATTAGCGTAGCGGACACCGTCAAATCAGAAGCGCACTTAGCAGTATATTCCCTTAAAAAGATGGGCCTGGAAGTCATATTGCTAACGGGCGATAATCGAAAAACAGCCGCTAGCATAGCTAGACAGGTGGGAATAGCCAAGGTATATGCAGAAGTCTTGCCGTCGCATAAAGTTGCCAGAGTACAAAGGTATTTATCAACAGTCATACGGAAATGTTCCTCATCATTTGAGAATATTTTTTGTTTTAGACTGCAAGCCCGTGGGGTAAAGGTCTGCATGGTAGGCGACGGTATTAATGATTCTCCAGCGCTGGCTCAGGCTGATGTCGGTATGGCGATCGCGGCAGGAACCGATGTAGCTGTAGAAGCGGCGCATGTAGTACTTATGAGAAATGATCTCCTTGACGTTGTTGCCTGCCTAGAATTATCTAGGAAAACCGTTAACAGGATAAGGCTCAATTTCCTCTTAGCTAGTTTATATAATTTATTATGTAAGTTGGTGTACTATAGTGAAAGAGTTTTAAGCAATGTGAGGACTAGCTTACGCATCCTATTGCCTACTCGGGGTCATTAGCGTGGCTTCGAGCGTGTTTTCTCCATCTAGCACCGCTATTTACGTCATGGTTTTTCGAAATGACGAGCCAAGCATTTCTTGGCGTCGTTTAATGCGAAGAAGTACATGCCTGTTGTTTAGAAAACAATGAATTTATTAAAGAACGACGCATTTTAGATATGTGGAGGGATTTTAGAATATCAACTTTTTATAGAGATTATGCTCAGATTATATGACTCCTCGTAACACTGTGCTAATACGTTAAATTCGTTCGGTTTAGTTCTTTTTTAACATCACAACACTATTAAACAGAACGTTGCCCGCAAAATTCTATCATTAAGTTTCGTTTTGGACTAAAACTTTAAGTGTGAATTTAGCTAATTCTGATTTTTAAAAATATTCGGTGGGATACGCAAAGTAAAGCAAAGCTGCACCAGGCAAAATCTTCAAAGTCCCTCTGAAATCGTTCTTCATGTTATGTACACAAGTTGTTTTTGTTTTTGCTCAGTGTGAGATAGAATATTTACATATCTCGTAAAATAAAAGCAAATTGCAAGATCTTTTAATCTACCATAAAACGTCTAATAAATTTAATTTTAGCAAAATATGGTTTATATTTTTGTGAGCATAGAATAAATACGAAGGTAGTCTGAAAAGTTTCAAGCCTCGACGTAGAGATGGCGTTACTCGTAAAAATGATTTGGGTAATATTACTCCCCATGCGTTGAAAGATACTTTTGGAAAATTCAACTCATTTATTGTTTGCCAGTCGAAGCTAGTCTGTCTAAAAATTCTTGCATTTGGAAGACCGAAATGGATACTGTTTACGGTGGAGACTCTACACCGTCATTAACTACAGTGAAATATTGGGCACCTGAATTTTAAATGTGGTTGTACCAGCTTGGTTGACGAAGGCTAAAAACTTCAATCATAACCGACAGCATCGCCAAATGAAGCTAGATGACCGGTGAATTAAGGTTGGAAAGGTAATAAAGGTTGTGCGCACCTCCAGAGTAGGTATCCCTGAAAATTTTTGGCCATGAAAAACCTAACCGCGCCTGTACCGGGTTTGCTTACTCAGAACCAAAAACACATTCATTCAAAATGTGTTTTATGGTATTTTGGTCCCAGTACATTCTCTAAACCAAGGCACAGTCGAAACAGTGGACTGCGAAGAGTGATTCGGCTCCAAAAAGGACGAAAACATTCGTTAGGAAAGTGAATTTTTTTGGGTTAGTTATGGAATTGTGCTAATCGACTATCTTGAGAAAGAAAAAAATAATGAGGACATACTAAACATCATTACTTGATAAGCTGAAGGCAGAAATTACGGAAAAATTGCCACATTTGTAGAAAAAAGAAGTGTTGGTCGACATCTTACACAGTGGTCGCCATGGCAAAAATTCACGAATTAAGATTTAAATTGATAGATCAACCCACCCTATTCACCAGATTTGGCCCCTAAGAACCACTTCCAGTTTCTTAAACTCGGTGTTTCGCTAGGAGCATAGATATTTTCATCAAATAAGGAGGCCATCACATTGATGATAAATGTCTATTTTGCAGAACAAGACACTACTATTTCGACGGCATAAAGAGATTGCAAGACTCACTAGGAAACGTATAGACTAAGGTTGAGGAATAAAACTATTTTTTATTAAAAAAAATACTTATTTCTATGTTAAGCCCGACAGTTTTCAGGCTACCTCCGTATCTACCCAACGCCGAGTTAAGGTTTGATATTTCGTGAAACAAACTAAAAGAGCGAGAACGCATATAATTTACATTTGCGAGCCTAGAATAAATAAGTGCTTTATATTTTATGTATATATGCCGGGTATACTATGTCTGCATTCAATATATTAAGACTTATTCGCTTATTTCTTTAAACATCTTTCATTTCACATTCACATTCTTTAAACAACGTCGGGAGTAAACAACCAAGCAACACGGCCGAATCCGAGAATCGTTACGACCATGACTAACGACCGTGAAAGCCTGAAATATTATTTGTGACTAAGCAGTTGATGCACTTTTTTCAGTAACAAGAAAAATTTTCAATAAAAAAAATGTTTAAAAACGCATTTAAATCTATGCTTACAGGTATTCCTTTAGCTGCAGGCGTCTTTAGTAAATTCGGCTTCATGTTAGCGCCTTGGATGGCGAGCGGCGCAATGGCATTGAGCAGCGTGTCCGTGGTCTGCTGCTCCTTATTGCTAAAGCTATGGAAGAAGCCGACCAGGAAAGAACTGGAAACAGCAGAATATCTATCGTTAAGAAACAATTACGAATTAGATACAATTTCGGTGCATAGGGGTCTCGACGATTTAGAACAGATAAACGGAACGCCAACCGCCTTGTCAAGGTATAGACAGACGTGCCAGACGTAGTTATATATTCTTCTTTCCCCCTTCCTGTTTTCCGTATTTCATTTTATTGTTTTCGTCTTTGAGTAAGTATGTCGCGTCATGTTACGTACGTAAAATGTTAATTTACGAATTACTACGCTATGAGATTATTAGGTTAAAGTTTAGGTAATGCTATTATGAGATTAACAATACGTACAGCTGCATATTTTTTGTTTAATGGATACACCATGCCCAAAGTTATTTGTTCGCTATATCTAACTTTATTGTTATTAAAGCTCTGTATATTTGTTCATATTTTAAAATCAAATTTAATCTTAATAATTAACAATTTTCTTTAACGAAAATTATTTCATAAGATAACAAACCACAACTATTTTCATTTATTTAAAAAATCTACAGCTTTTCAAAACATAAAGCTTCTGTGTTCTTTGAATTTTTTTCACATATAGTGGCGGCCCAACGAGATATATAAGCTTCTTTATAGCCTCTCATAATCTGGAGAGCCTTTAGTGTGCACCATTTCTCTTTTCAATTTCGTAATGTGCCATTTTGGCAATTAAATATTGTACGATTGAAGTTCCCCACATGCTGTAAAAATATGATCAAAACAACTAAATATTAACCTCCTCGTACCTGGGGTGACAGTTTCCATATTACAGTATTTTGCGACTTTGTGAATTTCATTATTTAAGCCATAAAATATTGAAAGTAAACAATACAAAAATGTATAATTAAAAAAAAATCTTTCCGACGGCGCGCAATTGTGTAAAATGCATATTTTTTTTATTGGCGTTCATATAACAACGAAGTATAATAAAATATTTAATATTTATCAAAATTAATTAATTTCTTGAATTGATTAAACTAAAAACAAATAAATTAGAAAAACACCGGATAGATGATAAATAATAACAATGTAACATATGTCTATTAGGCTGGCGTAGCTACTTCATAAGCCCACCATCAAACCAGCTGCATATTTTGTTGCTAATTTGTTACCCAAGGATTAACTATGTTGCTATTTCCGAGAAAACGGTGGCTAAAATATGCCGGTTTTGTGCGTTGTGATATGGGCAGTATGAATCAAAAGTTACAGCGAGTGACTGCTCTGGCTTAATATGCTATGCCGTTTCTTAGAAATGGTTGCAACATCGTAATGAATTAGCAACAAAGTATGGCATTGATATCTACAGTGACTTAAAAGTTTGGCTGTCTCTTCGACCAGCTAGTGCAACAAAATCAATTCTTGGGTAACAAATTAGCAACAAAATATGCCGTTTGCATTGATTTGCAGTGGATCGAGAGTTCGAGCGGATGGCTAAGTGAGCTTAATATTAAGCTAGCGTAGCCACCGCTTTCCCGGAAACGACTGCAGCAACAAAATCAATTCTTGCAGTTCGAGTAGTTTGCTGGTGGACTAAATTAAACAAATTTAACGAGTCCTTCTAATTGCATTGTAGTCACCCACTTTGTGCAGGTGCTTTTCTTATTCCCAAGAAATAATCCGTGTGCAAATTGCTTGCAAATATTAACTACACTAGAGAACAAAGAAATACAGCCAATAAAAATAGTGGATTTTTAGATTTTTCGCGCTAAATATGCATTTGAAACCACTGTGCGGTGTCAAAATCCAATATGACACCGATAAAAAAAATATGAAAGGCCGTCATCAAAGCTAGAAAGAACCGAAACGTCATATAAAAATTTCGAGTACACCGTTGGTGCGACATTGTAGTTTTACTTTTTCTGTGCAAGGCCAAATAAAGGTGCTAGAAAAAGAAAATTTATGTTTTTCGTTTTTGTTTCTTCTTTTTAATGCATATTTAAAAATATAAAAAATTTAGCAACTTTCTCAAATAAGCGAGATCCTTATGGCGAGGATCAAAAATTGATCAGCCTGTACACGACGGGTCTGAAGAGGTTAATAGAATACTTAGAAAGTTCCTGCATAAAAAAAATACAAAAATAGACAATTGTCAGTAGTATTAAGAAGTTCATTTAATCTTTCCCGGGCCATGCGAGGTGTAGCCTCCGCCCCACATTCTCAATTTTTTACAGAAACTACCAAAAATATATTTTTTGTAACTGCAACTTTTCAGTAGCTTCAGAAATTGGCTTTTTCAGCAACTATTTCTGAACAAAAGTGTTTTTGTAGCTTTTTTCGTATTACAGAAAATTGAAAGAATTGTTCAGATTTACAAATTAGAGGAATTAGTTTCATTTCAAGGGAATTAGTTATTTGCTTTGCAACTGTAAGTGTGTACTTTACGCCGGGTATATAAAGTTTTATCTTAAATGAACTTAGTGTATTAGATTTTCGTCCTGTATGTCCAATACAATTTTATATTCACCTCCAATAAGACCTGCTCATATTTGTCACTGCCAATTTACTAAATAGAATCTTTGCAACGTCATCTAACACCATTAGTGTTTCACCATTGAGAATCTCACACTTCTCTATAAAATAACTAAGAATTTGTTGAATATCCAGGTCCCTCATACTTACAGTAATAACTTGACAATAGTGTGCGAATAACTTTGGAGACAGTGTATTTGATGCTGTAGGAAAAATTGTATGTATGGGTAAAGGTGAAGCATAGAGGGAGTAAAAAAATAGAGGTCATACTAAATTAATGTGTGAAATAAAAAAAAAATAAAAAAGTACAAATGTTACAATGTGGTCATCTTTAATATCCTGCGTGGAAATATTCATTATGTATCTCGTTATCAAAGAAATAGACAATTAAGTTAGTGGTACAAAAGTGAAACAAAAGATGATATCTCACAAACCTCTTTAATAAAATAAGTTACCGGTTTCGAGCTACAAAAACGCCCCTCATCAGACAAGCTGAAAGGCAATCCATAAAAAATACAAGGATTTATTAAATTTATTTATTCTTTAAATAATTAACTGACAATGATATTTTTGTAGCTAGAAATCGGTACCTTATTTTATGAAAGAGTTTTGTGAGATAGGTCCACGAAATAGACAATTGAACGAATTGCCTGGAAAGACCTGTATAAAGATTTGTATTATCCATTGTTAAGTGTATAAAGTATAACGAAATATCAATTTTTATAAATAAAAGATCCTAAATATCATTTTTAGTGATATAGACACATTTCACACTTTTGTGAATTGCATTTGAAAATGTGTCCCAACCTTCAAGAATCATTGATTTGTATCTATATTGTGTAAATAATAGGAAGTTAACATATGCAATGTAATAGACATCATAGATAATCTCTAGAAACTACTTCGATACAATACCTAAGTACACGATTCACCTCAAACTATACTCATCTGTTTGACTTTGAATATTAAACAAAAAAATATATTTTCTTTGGCGAATGTCTTTCGTAGAAATCTTCTGAAGAAGCTGACAGCATGATCGGCGAAACGTCAAGTCAAACATCAAGTACGCGACAATACCCGAAAGACATTTCTACTATGGATTACGGTCGTGAAAGCCTACACTCAACTATTTGGCGAAATTTGATTTTATACAAGGATCGTTCTTAGAAAAGGATAGAAAAACCAAGTGTTTTCTAGATTTTTATTTATTTTTCAGCATAATCTCCATTTAATTTTTCTCTAGCTTTTCTAAGCCCTCCAGAAAGTAGGATTTCGGAAAGTCCTCAAAATAAGCATCTGTTTCGGCGATGACTTTCTCGTTCGACGTGAACCGTTGTCCGCCGAGCCATTTTTTCAAATTTGTTGATGTCGTGCTAATTTGAACTTCAATTCCATAATTTTGGCCATCGTAGTGTGTCCATGTTTCGTTGATAGTTATGTATCGATGGTCAAACTGGTCAAGATTGCAACAGAAAAGCGTCAAAACAGCCTCAGAGTTGACGATATGATTGCGTTTATCCTCCACTGAGAGCAGCACCCATCTTGCCGAGATTTCTTCATCCAATTTTTCGTGCAAAATTGAAAACACTGTACCTGCGGTGATATGCCTGTGGTTTCAACTATCTCGCGCACTTTGATTCGTCGATCATTCAAAACCGTATCGTGGATTTTGTCAATCATTTCGGGGGTGGTCACTTTCGCTGGACGTCCAGAACGATGTTCATCTTTTGCGGATGTACGACCACATAAACTCATTTACCCAAACTTAAACAGTTGCTATCACAGTAGCGGATGTGCCGTGAAATTCATTCAACTCAGCTTTGATCTCTTTCGGTGTTAAGCCTTTTAAATGTAAGTGTTTAATCACCGCTCGAAAATCACTTTTTTCTACATAGACAACAAATCTTGCTTAAATCGACAATAAAAATGAAACCGTGTGATGGATATAACCGAGACTTTGAGAGCTGTCTAGTGACTAATGATCCTTACTAGAAATATACCATTTTCGATACTGCGAGCGCCATCTCTTAGATTTTCTAAAGACTTCTTAAACTACCCTCGTATACTGAATATTCTGTATTTATCGAAGTCGTTTGGATACCGATGATGAAAGGGGCATTTTAAGAAGCGCACTAACATTTTAAAACTAGATCCTATTATTTTCACACATATCCGATTCGGCTGGTATTTGTGGATCTTCTTGATCAAGAAAAACAATATATACAGTGGCAGCCATATAAATAACACAGGTAAACTGATATGGATGAATTGATAAATTTGTAAATGTTAACAAGTGATTTATTTAACTTAGCTTGACAAAAATGTAGCAGATAGCATGCAGTTTATAATAAACACACAATATTTTATAAACTTCAAGATAAACAAATTGAAAAAATAAATATATTATTTTTTAAGTGGGCATAGAAATAGCACACTTAATAACAATAACGAAATACTGTATTATTTCTCTTCTTTAATTCTTTTTTGCTTTTACATTTAATATTTTGTTGGTAACCCTTTACAAGCCAATATTGCTGCACATCTTCTCGGCACACTTTCAACTAATTTTTGACATCTCTCTACAGGAATGTTATGCCAGGCTTCTTCAATAGTATTCCATAATTCGTATAATGTCGCTGGAGATTTAGACTTTATATCAACCTCAACATCCCCCCATAGATTTTCTATGGGATTTAAATCAGGGCTTTGTGCAGGTCATTCTAACACTCGAATCTGTTTCTCCTCTAGCCACTGTTTTACGGTCCTCGCCGTAATTTTGGGATCATTGTCGTGCATTAAACCCCAGGTTACTGGAAGAAATTCATCAGCATATGGTTCCATCGCGTTTTCTAAAATGTTGCGATAAACATACTGATCCATTTTTCCTGCAATTTTGAACATAGGCCCTACACCACGCCATGACATAGAAGCCCATATCATTACGCTTCCTCCGCCGTGTTTCAATGTTTTTATAGTGTACCTAGGGTTGAATCTCTGATTGATGGGTGATCGCACATACATTTTTCCGTCAGACCCAAGTCGGTTGTATTTGCTCTCATCTGTCCAAAGTACAGATTTCCAGAAAGAAAGCGGCTTTTCTTTGTGCATTTTCACAAACAGTAATCTTCTTTTACGGTTTTTATTTGACGCGAGTGACTTTCGTACTGCAATATGTAAGTTAAATACCTTCAGCCGACGTCGTATCGTTCTTCTCGATGTATCAATATCAAATTGACGAATAAGGTTGTCTTGTCGTAAGGTTGTTTTACGAGGCCTAATCTTCCGTTTCTTGTTTTCTAAAGTTTTCTCTGTCTGAATATGCTTTATCGCATTTTGTATTAATTTACGTGAACAATTTTAATGTTCGTGATATTTCTGAAATGATTAATATACCCTTCTCTTTCATGGTGCAAATTAACTCTCTTTTCTCTGGTGTGCAATGTTTTCCTCGTCCCATTATACTAACACCTAAATTTTTGTTATTAATAAAACGTTAATTTTAAAAGTGGTAAGTACACCACTTTTTTGGTAGAAAATAACTCGAACCGTAACACTACAATAAGATTCCGCCACAGAACCGACAACTGTGCTATTTATGTGCCTGCTAGAAAAGTGAAACTAATTTTTTTTTTCATTGAATGCCGAATTATTGTTCTGGAATACGTAGCTAGGGGAAGTACACGCAACCTTCTCGGGGACTCTCACGCTAGTTTAATAAAAATTTAAACGGAAATAGCTTGAGCGGTTAATTCAAACGAAATTTGATGCCTGTGCTATTTATGCGGCCGCCAGTGTATATAAACGTAGGCCTAATGTTTACATTTTATATTTAAAGCATAAAATCTAGAACATTGAAAGCATTTTGCGCATCATATTAGTAAACGCAATTTCTGTAAAGTTACGACTTACAACAGCTACATGATCTAATTTTGTCTTACAGCATCTTATCTTTCGTAGCACAGACGGGCAAAAACATTAAACCCAATCTGGTATAAACGACGTAAAACGATTGCTACCGTTATTTTTAGTAAGTTGCCATATTTTGAGTGGTTTTCGAGATTGAATTTGTTTGAAATAATATTTAATTTTTTTTCATTTGTTTTTAGGAATTTAGTATTTTTAATTTATTTGTATTATTAAAAAACATTCGCAAATGTTGTGGAGTGTTTTTTTTTTCTCATTTTATGTGTTTGTGTTCGTCTTTTGCCCTGTTTTTGTTTGATTTATTTTGATTTTTTTTTTGTTTTAATTTTTTACATTATTTTTGCTTTATTTTATTTCTATTACTAATTGCATATTATTTCATTACTAATTTTTTTTTTTTTCAAATTTAATACAAAAGAAACCTAAAATATAAAGTATAAATTATTTAAAGAGATAAAAAGATATCAAACACGCATATTCATTTTTAATCGAATCAATGTTGCCAATATTACAGCAGAAGTCTATTCAACAAACTTGGAAATCTTCCTTCGACAGTTGGAAAAAACGATAGTTATTTACTTTCGTATTTCCCTTTATTATTTCTATTGAAAAATATAAAATGTAGATGTCCAAATAATATATTCAATTTTAACCAATGGTTATGTTGGTAGCACTGATTTGTTTTAATAGGAAATTTATTTAAAAATACTAACAAAACATATTTTAAAACCAATAATTCGTGAAAATAATTGTTTTAATTCTAACATGGTTAAACGTATCCAAAATAATTATTCCATATCATATATCATAACTATTGCAATCATATTTATTCTTTTGCTACTTACAAGTTTTAATGGCTTAATTCTTTGCTTAAATACTTACAATACAATAAGAAAACATTTTATAAAATATATTTATTATTTTATAAACTCGGCACAAAATAATGTAATAAATCTCGAATTCTATTAGTTCAAGCTAGAACTTTTTGCTGTCAATCGAAGTACTTATCTTAAACGTTAATCGTTGTTTAATTCAATTATTCATAGAGCTATTGAAAAAAATGTACTTAAGTTATTGCGATAAGACACCGGGTCAAAGTACGAGACCGCACGATTCTAGTTGAGTGAATGGAAATAATTGATTTTTGCTCTATTGAAAAATGGTTTTTTTTTATTAATTTGTTACTTTTAAATATTACCAGGTAACTCGGATAATTCCTAAAAATTTCATTGAAATAGAAAATAAAAAGTGTTTTATTCACTTTAAATACACCACCCAAATGTTATCAGGTTTATTCATATTTATTAAAATGGCATATTTATATTGCTTACGTCTGTTATTCTTGTGCGATTGGTTCTGTTTTGTATTTCTTGTTTTGATCGTTCGTTCTCGTGACTATTTAATTGGTAGCTTTATTTTTATAAGCATTTTGCCTAAGTAATAAATAACTGCGCTTCTCTCTTAAGCCATTTGTAGGTTTCCTTAATTTACTAACGCCCTGTATAGTAAGCTAATTTCTTAAAAAAAAAAAGCAGACCGTTTCATAAAGAATAACTTTTCGTCATAAAATTAATGTTGTTAACGCCATCCGGGGATATACTGTATACAAAAAAGTATTGACCTCAAATCAAATTTTATTGGGTAGTCCAAATTTGAATCGCTGTGTATCAGAGAAGAAGCGGGACGTTTGGGGAACATTGTTAAATAAATAAATTAAATTTATTTAACAATACAATTAAATATAATATTAATAATGACTATTAAATCCCGTAGTACATCTATTTTTTTTGTAAAAATTAGTTTTATTAAAAAATCTTTAAAACTAGAATAACTGTACACATGGGACTTCTTTTGTTGGACATCTATATTACACGTCCATATTTCGTCCAAATCACAGATTGAAATTCAGGTTCCCACCATTTCGGAATTTGTTTATTCCTTATTTAAAAAAATTTTTCTTTTCTTCCCATTTGCTAATTACATTGGAGATTGTTTGCCTTTTTTTAAATATTAATATAGTTTTTATTTCTTTTTAATAAAATTTACTTCGAAATTTATGGCCAAGCATCTTTGTTGTTTTTGTGCGAAGTAATTGCAGTTGGTTCTGTTTTGTATTTCTTGTTTTGATCGTTCTTGTGACTATTTAATTGGTAGCTTTATTTTTATAAAAATTTTGTCTAAAATAATAACACCGCTTCTCTCTTAAAGCATCTTTGGGTTTCCTCAATTTACTAACGCCCTGTATAGTAAGTTAATTTCTTTAAAAAAAGCAGAATGTTTTGTAAAGAATATATATAAAATATATATAAAAAAGTATTGACCTTAAGTCAAGTTAAATGGAATTTTACTCGGTGGTCCAAATTTAAATCGCTGTGCATCAGAGAAGGGGAACGTTTTGAACATTAATAAATTAAATTAAATCCCGTAATACATCTATTTTTTTAATTCAATTTTTTTTTCTTTTTTTTTGTAAAAATTAGCTTCATCAAAAAATCTTTAAAGGTCGATACTATAGATGGGACTTCTTTTGCTGGACATCTATATTACACGTCCAAATTTCCAGGTTCTGACCATTCTATTTTATAAAGTACTTATTGTAAACGGCTGTAATTTTGGTCTTATTAAATCTATACTTTTTACTTATATCAAGTTATTTTGAGTGATAAAAAATTAAAATTATTAAATTCCTAGTATAGCAACTATTAAACTTAAATGGGATGCCTGCTTTGATACCATTACATGCTTGTTTAGAATGGGTAGATGGCTTTGTATGGAATGTTAAAAATTATCGGTTATAATTTAACATAAAAAACATTTAATGAATTTATTAAACTTATAATCAAATTCTGAATCATCACTTTATTTTTTAATTATATCCTTTTTTTCTCTTTTAATCAGTTTTTGTTGTTCAAATATTTAATTTTTTTTTGGGAGGGAGGGCGAGGGGAGTAATGTTTTTACTTTTTCGGAATCTGTTTATTCCTTTTTAAAAAATGTTTCTTTTTATATATTTAATATATTTAATTTAATATTAAATCTATACTTTTTACTTATATCAAATTATTATATATATGTAATAAAAAATGTAAATTAAAATTCCCAGTCGGGCAACTAATCTTAAATGGGATGCCTACTGCATGCTTGTTTAGATGGTAGATGGCTTTGTATGCAATGTTAAAAATTATCGGTTATAACTTAACATCAAAAGCAATTCAATTTTAAAACATCACTTTATTTTTTTAATTACATTCTTTTTTTCCCTTTTAATCAGTTTTTCTTCAAATATTTAAAATTCTTTTTTTGAGGGGAAATGAGTATCCTTCTACGTTTTGTTGTTTGTTTATACTTTTTTCAAAAAATGTTCTTTTTTTCCTTTTGCTAATTACATCCCAAATTGTTTGCCATTTTTTAAGCTATAAACTATAAATTAAAAACACTTAATTAGTCTTCAACATTTTTTTCAATTTTTTTTTTACATTAATATAATTTTTCTTCTTTTTACTTAATAAAATTTACTTACTTTGAACTTTATGGACAAACATCTTTATTTTGTGTTGTACAGCATAACTGATGTGAGTTTAAATTTTAAAATTACAATAAAATAATATTAATATAAAAAAAGAGGAAAAATTAGACTAATCAAATGTTTTTAATTGATAGTTTGCAACATAAAAAAGGCAAAGAATCTAAGATGTAATTGGAAAAGAGAGAAAAAGAAACATTTTTTTGAAAAAGGAATAAACAATTTCCGAAACGTAAAGGGATTTTTATTTAAACATTAGCGGTAACTCTCCTCCCCCACTACTCCGCCCCTCCAAAAAAAAGAATTTAGTTTTTTTTTATACAAGAACCTTAATGAATTACGTCAATTTTTTAATAAATTTTCAAAAATAAACAGTTTCTTTAATATAAAAATCATGTCATTATCAGTAATACTAAAACAACATATATGAATAATTTTATTACCGGTGCCAGGATCATTTTTGTAACAAGAAAAAAGGTTTTCACAGCCGTTGTTTACTAAAATTAAAATTATACTCTTACCTCCTTACTAATTAACGTCTTCTTCTTTCCAATTTAGGTTCTTAGGACGTAAGAAAAACCAACAAGACCTCCTTCTAACGTCTGAACACGAGGAAGAACCAAGCATATACTTCTCCAAAGGAAGAAGGTCGAAACACATGGACGCCATCGGTTAAAATTAATAAACGTATTAAAAGAAAAACATCCAAATAACAGTACTTACTCCAAACAGTATACCACCTTAAACAATCGACCAATCGGAGGTCACCACTATTACTACCGCCTACGGAATCTCATGAATGAAGCAATTGAATCCACCTGTCTGGGAGGAGGACAAAGTCTAGAAAAACGTTTCTACGGAATCTCGACCCTTGCCCATTGAAGACTGTCTAAGGAAAGATACTGCAAGCAGACGCAATAACGCCTGTTAACGTTCGTAGGATGATAATTTTCTGAAATTCGAAAAAATGTTGTTTCAATTTTATCGTTTAAAGAGATTAGAATGGTATGCAATGGGCGAACGCAATTGTTATAGTAACAGAATTATATACAGAAGTATCAAATTTCATATTGTTTTAGATTGTGTACACTCGCTGACATTTATAAGGTCACAAATCTTAACTACTGTATATGACGAGCAACATTGACAATATTTCTGATTAGGAATTTATTGTTTTTGTTTGTTTTATATTTTATTTTATTTTATTTTGGTGTTGAATACTTGAATTTATATTCGAAATTTACATGTAAAATATATTAAATTATATATTTTAGTAGTTGCGTACACTCGTGGTCATTTAAAAGTTAAATTTTCGCGTTGACATTTGTAGGAGCAAGATTACAAGTGGTATTAGTAATAATTACTTCAATTGTGACAAAAATCCTCTGTACAAGATGTGATTTTCAATTTTTTTTAGCATTATGAAAATTGGGCAAATTACAAACGATTTCTACAAATTAGCGGAAAGGTCTAGTAACAATTTAGTTTAAAAAAATGCGTTTTCATTAAATTTGTTCTTTATGTTATCTTTCTTCTTTATTGTGATCAACTTTAGATAAGTGACATTGACAACTTCTTTCAGAAAAGGCCTAGGTGACATCAATTAAAATATTGTAACGTTAAGTATTTCCTACCGTTTTCTGTGACGGAGTATAGTCATCAAATTTCTGGAAAAAATTTCATCAAATTCCATGGATTTAAATCTATTCTAATGAAATTTCAGTTTGTGTACCTGTGATATTTTCAACTTTTTTACGAATTTATTTTTTTATTTTTTATACTTTTTATGATGCACAATCTTAACTAACTTGGTCCATTTAATGATACTGCTTGTATATAAGGCTGAAAATTTAAAATGGTAATACACAATATTTCTGTACAAGTCTTTTTATTTTTAATTCACGTAATTATTTCACGAGTAACAAATCGACTTGAATATGAAAATAACTATTAGATGAACTTGTTAAACTTAAAGCTGCAGTAATACAGTACCAATATTTTGTTAACCTATATACATAATACGGTATTTATGTATACGTATTGTAAAAAAGTGAAGATCCTTTATTGTAAATATATACACTTATTATTATAATAAATGTGGGTTTTATTTTATGGATATTCTCTTTTAATGCAAAAAAAATCCATTACCTAATACTGGTGCAAACAACACAAAAGTATCAGCGTCCTCCTCACCACACAAGTTTAATTAATTCATTAATCCGGGACGACCGTTTCGAAGATGCGTGAGATCCTCGTTCTCAACCGCTGACCGAATGATGTGAGAAAGCTCTAAAACTAAAATATTATTTAAACTAAGACATGCGAAAACGTGCAATAAATTAAACCGTCTCCTACGCGTCTAATCCCCGCGGTGAAGTTACATTCTTGATCAATTTCACGTTTGCTAATTTAATATTATGCCCGGTTTCGTTTATGTCTTACATGTCTGCTACAATGAACGATTCTAATCTACAAATCGATAAGACCTGATGTGTTCCTTGAATCTGGTCCCTATCGCTCTCTTCATTTGAGCAATATAGGCTTTGTAAGAGAGTCCAACATAAGCATTACATTACATTACAACGTTTTAATCACGGTAGAAACTACCGATAAGAAATTTGTAGAAGACCCCTTCCATGTCGAAAGGTATTGGTAAAGTTTTTAGGGGTCAAGATATGAACGTATGTTTCAGTTCTTGTAGTACACTTAAAAGCCTTCTTGGTAATCCGAAAGATAAACCGAACATGGAAGAAAGCTCGGGAATTTATAAAATTGCACGCAGCGACTATGCAAAGCCTGTATTGGTCAAACGAAAAAAGTGATAGGCACCAGATTTGAGGAACACATCGGGTCTTATCGATATGGTAGATTAGAATCGTCAAGTGTAGCACAACACATAAACGAAACCGGGCATAATATTAAATTAGAAAACTTGAAATTCATAGAGGGCATCCTCGAAACGGCCGCCCCGAATTACTTAATTAAACTTTCTGTTGTTTGCTATATATATCTTAGGAAAAGAAAACTGGAAATTTTCCACGGACCGTTTATTTACAAATAATACAAATTTTTAAAGATGGCAGCCCGCTTAGTACTTTTAAAATTTCCCAGATAATTTAAGTTGCTAGTTTCGGCTATAAATGCCGTATTCCTATGCACTACGCCAGAAAATTTGGAAATATCTATGTTCTTTACTATTGGAACTACCAACTTAAATATTCCACAAAATTTAAAACACCAAGTAGAAGAGCATGAAAAGGAAACGGTGTAAAAGTCTTTCGGTATCAATAATTGTCGTGATTTTCCAATCAAAAAACCCTGTATTCTTCATTCATTTATTAATTGTAAGCGCGAAATAAAAATAAGTTTGATTATTCTTTGGGGGAAACTGTATTAAGCCTGTTTTACACGCTACCATTTAATTAACTATCGTCTTGATTAAGGAATCTGTGGAAATATTCTGTTTTACATTTCACAATAAATTGGGAATTTTTTGAACGATCGTGAATACTCCGTTTGTTTTGTTAATAATTGAACCAGTGAATTTTTAAATAGGGAATGTTCACATGCATGCAAAAATGGATAGTTTTGTCAAATGTTTTGGCAGTTTGGGTGTAGGCATAGTGAAGCACAAATTAGCTTTGGTTACTTCGGCTTTGGTCGGTTAATTCAAATTATCCATCCCATTATAATTCTTGTAGATTGATAAAATTTATCCCCACCTTACTTTAAAACATTAAGCAGTATTCGTAGGTAGTTCTCTGTTACTGAGTTGGTATTAAAAGAGGAAAGTTGGTGCAAAATGTATATTGTGAAATATTTGTGGCTAAAAGGACTACTCCGGAACAGCTCCGGAGGAACTCGCATGCATGTCAGAGTAGTGGCTATCGAGTTATCTAAAAGAGCTACTCCGGAACAGCTCAAGAGCAACTCGCATGCATGTCACAATAGTGGCTTTCGATTTACCTAAAAAAAAGCTACTCCGGAATAGCTCCGGAGCAATATACGTGCATGTCACAATGAACTAACGCAATACAGATCAGCTGCAAATAAAAGAAATATGGTGGGTGATGCAATCTGTACAGGAATGAATCGTATGGCTAAATAGATCGTTAAATACCAGTTCCGGAACAGCTCAGGAACAATACGGCGAACAAATCGAAAGCCGCTATTATGAAATAGCAAAATACATCTTTAAATTGCTTAAAAAAATTTTAAATTCATTTCGATGTAGCTTTATGAAGATGCTGTTTTAGGACCTCTATTGCTATTAAAAAGCAACAGATCTTCAATTGTTTATTTAGCTCTTACTTGAATTAAAAAAAATTTTTTTCCCCAGGAACATATACAACTATCTGTTAGAATTTATTTAAAAAATAAAAAATATGTATATAGAAAAAATAGTATTAATCATTAATATAAACGTATTTAAAAGAGAAAATATTCTTATTTTTACGCGGCTTTCTAACAAATTTCAAGTTTACTGCCAACTTAAATTTTACAACTAAAAGAACTAAACAATTACAAACTGTTTCAAACATCACCATCGGTCTAGAATAAAAGCGGGTAATGCGTTTGTTGTGTTTTTACCGAACGACAAATCATTTTAATTGCATAGTTTAGTGCATATCTTACGATTGTATTGTCGGTCACTTTACAAGAAACAATCCGCTAAAGAAATACCAAAGTGCTTTTAATCAAGTGCATACATACGGGACAATAAACTTTTAACAATCATGGCAAAGGTGCAACTGTGCAATATCACCGTTATGGATAATCCTAGCCCTTTCCTGAACCCCTTCCAATTCGAAATTACGTTCGAATGCATCGAGGAACTAAAAGAAGGTAAGAACCCGCGTTAGAGTAACTTGTAAATTTTCTCACACTGCATTGTACTTTTCAAGATTTGGAATGGAAGATGATCTATGTAGGATCTGCTGAGAGCGAGGAGTACGATCAGGTGCTAGATTCGGTATTCGTAGGTCCTATTCCGGAAGGGAAGCATATGTTCGTGTTTCAAGTACGTAGGTATTTCGAATAGATCAAATTTTGATGTGTTTAAAAGAGAAATTTGTTCATATTTCAAGGCTGACCCGCCAAATGTTACTAGAATACCCGAGAATGATGCTATTGGAGTTACCGTAGTTTTACTTACTTGTTCTTATAAGGGTCAGGAGTTTATTAGAGTTGGATATTTTATTAATAACGAATATAGCGATCAAGAGCTTAGGGAGAATCCACCAAGCCCACCACAATTTGATAAGGTATGTATTTAGATTTTGCCGTTATCTTAATCTGTTGTGTTTGTCGTTGCATACAGAGAGTCGTTCAATAAGTCCTTAGATAAAGATAAAAAAACTAAGTATTTTCTGTAGATTTTAATTTATTTTTAATGTAATCTCCGTTTAACTCTAGACATTTTTCCAAGCGCTTCTCCAGCTTTTTACACGCCTTCCAAAAAGTAGGATTTCGGAAAGTCCTCAAGATAGGCATCTGTTTGGGCTTTCCTGGCTTTCTCGTTCGACATGAACTGTTGTCTGCCAAGCCATTTTTTCAAATTTTGGAAATAAAAAGAAGTCATTGGAAGCCAAATCCGGTGAACATGGTGGATGTTGTACTAATTCGAACTGTTTCCATAATTTTGGCCATCGAAACTGCGCAGGTATACACCCGTGCATTGTCTTCTTGGAAGAGGATGCAAATGACGCTTTTTCTTGATTTTCTCGCTCAACTGATCCAATAACGACGCATAATACTTTTCAATTATTGTTTGTCTTTTTTCCAAGTAATCAATATAGATGATCCCACGTGCATCCCAAAAAGCCGAGGCCATCACCTTGCCGGTCGATTTCACCGTCTTCACTTTCTTTGGAGCCCGTCCGTCTTCAAAAACTGACTGTTCCTTTGTCTCCTTGCGATAAGCCTACTAACTATTTCGCGCACTTTGATTCGTCAATCATTCAGGACCATATCGTGGATTTTGTCGATCAGTTCGGGAGAGTCGCTTCCACTGGACGGAACGATATTTTTCGTGGATGTACGGCCACATTTAAGCTCATTTACCCAATTGTAAACAGTTGCTAGCGCAGGACCAGATGTGCCATGAACTTTATGAACTTCATCCAACTCACCTTTGATCTTATCTCTATTAGATTTTCTAAAGACTTCTTGAATCACCCTCGTACCTTTTTAAAATTCAAGTATTCACTAAGTGATCTACTTAATGCTCCCGAGATATATTTTACAATTTGAAGATAGGATTTTATTCATTCGACTGCTGCATGCTTTATAACTCTGTCCTGAGGATGAGTTGTGCACAGGTAGAGTTTTATGAGATTTGGACCATTTTTTTTCCCATTTGCCTCATTTAAAATTCACTTCTAACATATTTTGAAGTAAATAAGTATTAAGCGATTTAAAATTGATCTGTAATTGTAAAATAACACTAAATAATATAATTTAGTCAGCTTTCAAAATAATATTTATCAGTTATATTCTGGTTAAGAGAATTAAGATTAAGATAATCTATTAACTGATCTATTAATAATTAAGATTTGGAATTCTTCTATCAATTATCATATTTGTAATAATTTTTTTGTTGTTCTGTTCGAATTAAGTTCCAAGTAATTATGATATATTTGCAAGTTTAATAAAAATATGAAGCTTATTAAGAGAAATTTCAGGTTCGAACTACAAAGGGTTTTACCAGTTATGCAAGTGGGAAAGACTCCAATTTATCAACAGTTTTTCTCGAAAATTATGAGAAATATTTAAATGAAACAGAAATCAAATGTTCAATATGTATTAGTTCACCACTAAATTATGCAGTTTGCAGCTCGCGTTTTACGTGACTCATTTGCACAGGGCCATACCTAAACATTCTTTCCAGATTATATCAGATTTTAAGCAAACACTAAATAGTAGTAATTATTTATTAACTTATGCACAATCAGTACAAAATTGCAATATGGCACATATACGAATGTTTTGATCGAGTATCCAATGACTTGATTGTTTAATTCCTCTTTCTCATTCTACATCGTTGGATTACCTTTTCTTGTCTTTTTTAATAGATAAGAATTAAACTAAAATAATAGATGTAAACACTTCTAAATAAAATTACCCGCTTGAATGTTTTCAAATGACCACTAAAGTCACCAACGAAAATTTGGCAACGTTGCATGGATTTTTGTATATCGACAGAACAGTGATCATACGAAGTGGGAGCCATAAAATGTAAGATGTATACATTATATTCTGTTATAGGACCAACCCTTAGTGTGAAACCTATTACAAAAATCATAATCATCCATTAAAAAAAAAATAACTGATGTGACCCATATAAAGAGCTGTATTTTAATGAAGTCAGCGATATACATAAAAGTGATAACATTATTCACTACTAAAATTAAATTATCACCACTTTCTCCAATATTGCTCCGATATTGCTGATAAGGCAAATGGCATTTTTCTATGGAACTACGAGAGATACAAAAACGATATACGATGGGAGTTCGATAAATATTTGGCCACAATTCTATGTGTAAAATTCATTTTATAGTCTCCTTTGATGTCGATGCACTTAGTCCAACGTTTTTTTATCTTTTGCAAAATGGGCGATTATTTCTGCAATCACGTCATCGTCTTTTTCCGCCGAACCATTTTGTTATTCCTATCCGAAAATAAAAAATAGTCGCTGGAGATTAAATATGGTAGGTACGAAAACAATTTGTATCCTAACTTGGAATTTCTCGTCTCGATGAAACAAAATTCTTTCCTTCGTTAAATGCGGCCGCTTTTCTTTCACAGGACGATCCAATAAATTCGTATAATACTCGTATTAACTCGCTACTACAGTGGGCAAATTCGGGTGTGCACCATCGGCGTAGCTAACGAATGGACTCTTGCACGCGAAGGGGTCGGTATGCAGAGATATGTTATCCCGAACAATGTCGTTCCGGTGCTAGATACAAAAAAAGTTTTTAAGATGGTTTTTGTAGATTATGAACCGATCTCGATAAATTATCTCTATGTTACTGAAGGAACACGGGAAATCTCTAGTCGTATTAAAAAATAAAATCGAGAGTGTATGTAATTCGATGATTAAAAAAAACTTAGCGTCTTAAGCGTCTTCTGTGATTTGAAAAACTGGAAAAGCGAGATTAAATATTTTTAACATAATTGTTCTTGTATAAAGAAAACGATCGCTCTACATCTAGTGAACCTATTCACTGTGTTTAAAGGTAGCTGTTTTCCCAGTCTACGTACCTTCGACATTATTAAAAACAGAACACAGAGTACTTCGCTGCTACTATTACTTACGCTTCAGGCAACAGCGGACTATTGCGAACAGCGAATTGACTAGTGTTTCGCATGCAGGAGTCCATTTGTTAGCTGCGCCGATGATGCGCACCCGAATTTGCCTGCTCTACTCATTACGTGATATTGTTGACGAATTAACAACAGCCGCCTGCGCTCGCAGAAACAATGGCTATTGTGCACCTACTTCTGCGCAACTTGGTGACCAAACCCGAGTGATAGTGTGAGATATATATATACCTGCGAAAAACCTATGAGTTTGGCATCTAGTGTCATTTGTCAAACGTATTTTTTGGTTTTTTGTATGTGCTTAAAAACTATGAGATTGGCAAGAAACACCCCTTATTAGGGCTACCTTGAAGATGACAGAAGATTGTCTGCTGAAACGTCGAATTCTAAAAATCCAACAGACGGAGGAAATAGCCCCAACATCAACTCAAATATCACTATACTCGTATTAATTAAATTATTAATCGTTTGTTCTTTTGAAGGTAATCAATGCGCAGTATACCGCATACGTCCCAAAACGCTGCGGCCATGATCTTTCTGATGTGGTGAACGACCTGGACGTTCTTCATCAACAATGCTCGTACGGTCATGCTTAAATTCAGCTATCCAATGTATGGTCGATAACGAAGGTGCAAAGTACCCATAAACTTCACAGAGTTCCACTTTTATCTCGTGATTCATTTTTTTTTTCAAAAATAGGTATTTAATCATTGCCGTATATTCGATTTTTTTGTATTGTTGTTGAATCACAAAAGTTGTTCATTTTAAATGATTATCATTCGACGTATCTGTTCTGATAAATATTACTTCGTAAATAATTAAAAATAGAGTTATTTCAGTTCTAGTAGCGCCATCTCTCCCCGATGCCAGGTAATTATTATATTATTTTTTTGCTCTCTGAGGAATTGAGCAAAAATTAATAGAAAAAGATATAATGCAGAGTTAATATGTCGATAATATATAATTAATAATAAATAATAAAATAATAAAAATTAATAATAAATAATAAGATTTAAGTAATAGTCGAAAATCTACGATGTAGGTATTAAAAAGTGATTGACTCCTACACACTCTGTGGTTTAATTGGTTCGGTGCGCCTTTCCGGCAGATGGTAGCCATAAGCTTGGTTTTTCGATAACAATTCAATAAAATTCTCTACTCATGTTTCTGGTTATTTTCCACTCGTAGAAATGAAAAAAATTCGCATAATATGGCGGATGTTGAGCGCCTGAATATGGAAAATATCATAAGTTGTCATTGCTCCATTCCAGTGGCGGTTGGTTTCGATGTAAATGGGAGGTCGTCAAGGATAACGTTTTATTTTTTGTCTCCCCCTGAGATACTTTCTACCACTAGTAATCATTTTAGTTTATGATGGGTATTCCCAATAGACACGGTTCTGTGCTTTTATTTGCTGAGCCTAAGTACTTGGCCTTCCCACGCTGGAGATAGTATCGATATTTAGTCGTTGCAAGGGGGAGACAAAAATTAAACCGGTCACTGTACACGGTAAGCAACGGAATACGCAAGGGACCTCCCATTTATAGCGCCAGCAGCCGCTCCATCACGGCATACGTAATGCCAATATAAGAATAAGGCTTGCTAATCCTTCCAGCTCACAAATCAATTCTCACACTTTTTATTCATATTTAATAAATTGCAAATAAGCTTATTACATTACTGTATTCTCACATCATATTTCATGTACATCCTGGACTCAGACTCTGAAATGAGAATTTGTTCTTCTGAATGTTTTAGGTAATACGAAATATCTTAGCATCCGAACCACGAGTAACAAGGTTCAAAATCAATTGGGAAGATCCGTCTGCGCCCGAGCCGATCTTGAACGAGAATTCTAATTCTATCTCCACAATGGAATGTGCCTAAAAGTGCTTTCTCAAGAAGAAATTAAAGAACAAGGAAACAAAGAAAAATTATGTAATTTATAATAGTTATTACTATAGACTTTGTTTTTGTTAAACGATCGCTTAAATAGCGAGTGATTAAATTTTCTACTTAACGTTCCAACGATAACAATAGCTCAAAACTATTTACTGTATTTTATTTAAGTTTGTTTCGTACCAGATACCATTTCTACTTTCAACCAAAAAAAATGTTTGTATATTTCTGTAAACACTAATTTAGGTAATTTATAAGAAATATATTAATAGGTAACAAATCTGATGGATAGTATTAGTTATTTAAGTGTGAAGTTTTTTTTAAGAAATAAAAATTATCTTTCGATTTGAATTAAGGTTTCTTTGCAGCTTACGCGATGTCCCTGGCAAGATTAAATCAAATTTAATAACAGATTCTTTTGTATTTTTTTTTGTTTTATTTCCATCCCTAAATTCGGTCAGCAAAGAGAAGTCTTTGCTGGCTATTTTGCATATTCAGATATTTGGAAAAGAATCGAGCATCACGGCACAGTATTTCAAGGTAGCCATATACCGGGTAGAAATTCCAAGGACAATTCGAGGTGCCAGCAAAGCCAATCGAGACAAATACCTGGGATCATTGGTTCTTTTTATTATTTTATCTATTTTTTTTTCTTGTCCGTTACATATTCAAAGAAAATAAATTTTCGATTAAATTTTTGTTAATGACAAGTTATATCTTCCCGCAAACCTTTTTTTTTGTAGTTTTTTTTATAACAAAACTGGCGCCATTCTCATAATTTATTTAAATAAGAACTTAGATGAACCTCTGCCATACCCTATCCTGAGCGCTGCTCTAGTTGGAGGCACAAGGTGTACGTATCATTATGGTTATGATAGTGGAAAATAGTTTTGTTGTTGAAGTGAAGTTTTCCACATTTTGTGAATATGTAGTGCTAAAAGAAATGTATTTTCTTTTTCAATCATTGAGATTTTTCCAAAGTTAAGTACAAGGACCTTTATGTTCGTAAGTGCAATTGTTTCAAAATCACTGTAGTTCGTTTAATTGTTCTTTAGTGTTCTTGTATTCACATCATATTGTAGTTCTAAATTCTTCTATTTTTCATTTGCATTTTCTTTTTATTAAATTTATACATTAAACTCTTGCGGTTTCCAGCGATCACATTAGCTTATGTTGGTATTTAGTTACTAAGCGCGAGTATAGAAAATGGTTAGGTGAGTGACGACACTCGGTTTCATTTTTATTGTAGATTTAAGCATTTGTAGAAAACAAGGAAAAAAGTGAGCTTTGAACGGTGATTAAACACATTTAAAAGGCTAACACAGAAAGAATTCAAGGTTAAGTTGGATGAAGTTGATGGTACTTCTGTTGCTGTGTTAGCAACTGATTACAAATTCACGTCGAACGAGGAAGTCATCGCGCAAACAGATGCTTATTTTGAGGACCTTCCGAAATCCCACTTTTTGGAGGGCTTAAGAAGGCTGGAGAAACGTTTGGAAAAGTATATCGAGTTAAATGGAGATAATATTGAATAATAAATAAAAATTACAGAAAATACTTCGGTGGTTGCATCATTGTATTTTTGATCTAATCGTTACTCTTTACAAAATAAAATTTGAAAGGGGCAGCTTTTATTTAAAATATTCTGAAGCCGCTACTACTGAATTCCATATAATTCAGTAAAAATTACATCGCGCGCTGGTGTGCGAAAAAGATCCCCGATTCTTGAAAATAAAACACTCAAAAATATAGAAAATATCTTTATTTCATTATAGAGAAGGCATTAATATCATCAAAACGCATTACGCGCTAAAGGCAATGCCGTTTTGACCAATATTTGAAAAAACAACTTATTTTTTTTTTGTTTGTTTTGTTTTAATGTAAATATTTACAAATAACATAAGTTGAGAAAAGAAGACAAGTAGTAGGTAAGAGTAGTTAATGATATAATAATATAGGAGAGAAAAAAAAAGGGGAAAAATTAAACATGTTTTTATTTAAATATAGTGACTTGTTTCTCGATTTCTTCAGGATATAGATACAGCTTAAACGTACTTATGGTTTAACAACGATAGCAATGGAAGTTTTTTTCGTTCTTTCCTTTCCGGATATCCTCTTCTTATTACGTTATATAATTATCAATAATTTTAAAGGAACAAAATCGTACTAATTAACGCAACGTATTTGCTAATAAACGAATGACACACGTGATATCGCAATAAAGCAAAATAAGTTACTTTAAGCTTATTCTTTGACGTACATATGTAGAAAACTATCAATTAAAATCAAAACGGATCACAAATCTAAAGGATTATTTAAGGAAGCAGAAAGATGTAATGGACGAGAAAAGTCTTGAAAACAACTGCATATTTTTCAAAAACAACTCGAATATAACATATAGTGATACTTATCAACAATGTGCATCTAGAATTTATTTTTTTTTTAAGTACGAGAACCTGGATTTCATCGTTCTTGAATCGGTTCAGAATTAATTCGGTATCAGTGGGAACGACCCTAAACGATTCCGAACGTCCTTTAGAACAAAGCTTATACCGGGTGTTCATTTGAAAACCTCCCGTTCTAAATTCTAAATTTATGAAAAATTTCCTGAAACACGTAAGACGACCAAACCAAGATTTTTTTAAATTCTCGAAAACGAATCCATCAATTTCAAAAAACTAAACGCCTATATATACTGGTTCAGAAGACCATTAAAATGAGGTATTAGTCGATATCCCTTTCAATTTAAGATTTTTAAGAGGGTAGCTCCCGGGGGTAGGGGGTTAATGTGGGTGAGTAAATTTTCGCATAAAAAGTTGCAGCCCCCCCGTGTTTAAGGAAATTTTTATAATTTCCAGGAATTCAGGACGGGAGGTTTTCAAATGAACACCCGGTATAAATCAATTTTTAACAAAAAAAAATCCAAAAAATCTTTTGGCATTTAGTACCCGAAAAACAAATAAAATAATTCCCCATATGAGTTTAAAACATTATTTATTACATCTTTCTAACATAACATTACGTTATGTGTATTTAAATTATTATTTTTTAATATATTTAATCGACAATTACAATTTATTTGTTTTTCTTATATGCCAGATAAATAACATTGAATTCGCTCCTGACAGACTATTTTCTTCCAAATATTTTTTAAGCGGATTATAAGAGCTTCATTTTGTTTTTTTGTTTGTTTTTTATATGGAAATGACAAAAATAATAATTCGGGTTATATTATTTCGAAAAACAGTGGTTCTGATGCTTCGATACAATGATAGTTAGCCTTTTTGAATATTATTTCAATATAATATAAGGTAGCTTATTGAAACTATATAGAAACTCTTTTTTCAAATGGAACCCTCTGTATATTTTTAGAGTAGAGTTCTTCTAATAATTTGAATGAGGTTTTGTGGATTTTTTACGTTGAGTTACAAGCAATTGCCCAAAGTTAAACCAAACTTCAAATTAATTCAAGTATGGTCAGTTACACCAACATAAATTAAAATTTAATCTCGGATTAAGTTAAATTAAGTTGGTTGCAATTGTCACATTCCACCTGTAATTCTAAATTAAGTTTTAGTTCGATCATAGCAGTTCATCTATGTCATCTTAAGCCACAAATAACCACATACTTAAAAAAGGCATGGGCGTAGACAGAGGAAGGTAGGAAGCGATTCACCTTTCTTTCTTCTTTTTTTTTAATCCGCGGCGAAGCCCTGCTTGACCAAATTCTAGCTACGCCCATGAAAAAAGGCATCAACATCAATAAATAGCGAAGTTGGTGTTTTTGGTAATATCGACTTTATTATGATAAATTCAAACCTTACTGTTCGGTCTTCATCAGAAGTGTTGGAAGTGATGAAAATCACACCTCTTATGGTCAAAACGAACTATTCGATGTTTGTCTGTAACGGAACGACCCAAGAATACCAACTTCGCCTTTATTACAACTAGAAAACAATTAAAATTTCCTCAATATGTTCAACACCTATCGTGTCTGTACCTTAAAAGAAAGCATAGGTTTTATAGAAACTCCCTAGAATGTTAAATTTCAAGCAAAAATTGTTAAATTTTGTGATCTATTTAAGTTGGTGGTTTTGGCAATACTGGTCACGTTTATATGTACTTCCGGAATTACCAACTTAAATAAAATGAAAATAAAGAAAATTGTATGTGGGATATTTTAAATTTTATCAACAATAAAATAAATTTGTAATTTCTTTTTAACTTTTGCACTTTAATGTTGTTAACTGATTGGTTAGCTTTAAATAATTGCTTATAACTCAAGTATAAAGTTATATTTACGTATTCTGGTAGATTTGAATAACACGATTAACATTTTTTTTTGATTTACATTCCAAGACTTTCCTCATACACCGCATCTAAGATTCCCAAAATGTTGATTTTAACATCATACATCTATTGATCGATTAACACATTTAAGATCCTTTATTGATTATCTATATTCATATTATCACGAACGAATTTAATCCCTAACAGTTATGTAAAAGGTATACATCAATCAAATTTGTGGCCCCCCATTTTATAAAAACAGCTGTTTTTTTTATTATTATATTTGAATATTTTCTTATTTGTTTTGCTGTCGGTTGTCTTTTTTTAATCATTTCATTTTTGCGATTATTATTATTTTTTTTAGAAAATCAATGTCATTTCCTATATTTCCATCTTTCCTATTTCAGTGAACAAAAATAATTATGATAATAAATAATATATCGAATATTACATTTAAAAATATAACATCATAACATCCGCATAATTAAATACAAATTTACAATATTTATATTATAATAATAATATATTCATCAACAATAGAAAAAAAAAGAAAAAACTTATTACAATAGAAACGAAAAAAAATATACAGTGTGTGTGTGAAAGATAATATTATTCTTGTTTTTAATGATTAATACCACAGACCATACAATTTACTAAAGACTTCGCTTGTTTCAATAGTTAACGGACTATTATACAAAAAAAAGATACCCTTAAAAAACAATTTCAGTCGAGTACTACATTCTATTTTTATATTTTGCGAATTTTTTTGACGAAAAAAGAAAAACAAAAACGCTTAAATATTACTTATGGTATATTAAAAATAAAATCATCGTGGACTTCTTTTCCTTATGGAAGATTTAGACATTGAATTGCATCGATCCGTTGTTAACGAGTAGTTGGTTCAACTTAAGAAAGAAATAAAATTTGAAGAGGAAGTGTTTATTTATATTACATTCAGTATACTATCAATAACCTTTTTTGTTACATAATGAAAATCACTTTGGTTTCTTATAGAATGACAATCGCGTAATTATACAGTTCCTCAAATATTATAATTTATATTTAGCCAATAAGAAAAGAGGAAATTTTTAAATTCGAAGATCGTTTTGAGACTTTCTGAAGATGATATATAAGTCGCAACAATGTCGTTATTGATTGTCATTGGTCGTATTCAGCGAACCAGTGCTGCAAGGTTTGCTGATTTTTCAATTTTGAAAAATGTTTACCGATTTAACTTTAATATTTTCCGATTATTTTAAATAAATTAAAAATCAGTGAAATGGTAGACCATGTAACAGGGATGTCGTTACGTAAACGAAACAAACTAAGGTGTTTCTTTTCACACGTAAGTATCCCCCGACTGAACTGAAACGGCTGCTTTTTTATTAGAATTGAAAAAAACTCATTAAATTCATTTTTACCAAAACATCCGTCATCAATTGAAGGATTTGGATGGGAGGAAATGCGTGAACTGCAGATTATATATCAAAAAAGTTTGCAAAATGTCGTCTTCGTCGTCACTTAGTATATAGGTAAACTTGAAATTAATGGGAAAAGCAGCTTCTATTTGATAAAAAATGACAAAGCTTTGTTTAATAAATGCCGATATATACTGATTTTTTTTTCTTTTTTTTTTACAATTTAAATTCATTCTTGTTCTTGACTGTCAATTGTTTTAATATTTTTTATAACATAAGTATTAAGTTTCTTCTGTTTATTTTTTTAATTTTTAATAAATAAATACATTGTTGTTTATTACCGTGAGACTTCTTATTACAAACTTTTCAATAAATAATTTCACAAGTTTTTGATTAATTTTAATGAAATTTGACATCAGCTTTTCTGTTTCTTCTACGTTTTTCTTTATATTGTTTAGTAAGTGCACTCATAAGTCCTCTATCTGATTTCTGGAATTTTTACAAATATCCAACTGCTGAATATGCCAAACGAATTTCATTTAATTTGATTTTTTTTTTACTTGAGTTTAGACAATGAAACATCGGTAAAATACATGTTGAATCCAACAGCGCATCTTGTAAATAAGACACCAACTTTAATGCTATTCTAGCCCACATTGCTGAATCTATTATTAAGAACTCCAAGAATAAGGAAGATATTTATAATGGGTTACTAGAATATAGAACTTCTATGAACAGAAGTATCATTTGAAATCTAGGCAAGTGATAAAGCAACCCCATAAATCACTAAATAATTTTTTAAATTGTAAATAATAGTTAGAAAGAATATCATCTTTTGGCTATTAATTGTTGAGGACGTTATAACTAAAATTTGTACAAAATTGTAGAAAAATATGTAAAATGTTGCTTGCAAAAATTATTCGTTATTGTCTGATATTCATTGTTCGTCACCTTTGTATAATGATTTGGGGGATAGAGCCTTAGTATCTACTATAAAAGGATGAAACATAGAAAATGTTCCGAGGATATTCCAAACGATCCTCTGTGTTAACGTAATTATTTATTCAACAAATTAAGTGGATCTTCCCAAATTTCATAGCAAGACCCCACAATTCATTTCGTTGGAATTAATTCGAATTTAGTGAAATATTCAGGTGCGGAATTTTTTTTAATTATTTTTGAAAAGCTGTACAATGTTGTGGAAATATTATTCAAACTACGTAACCATGAACGCTTGGAAACTGTATAATTACGAAATCGCCTTCCGAAGGAAGTAAAAAAAAATAGATTTCTAGTAACAATATCCTTTCTCATTTTTGATATTTAAATTTATTCAAGTCGAATTTACAATTCATCGATAATAATAATAATAGCAATAATATTAAAAACATTTCATTTATACATCAATTAACAAATAGAAAAAATAAAACAAATACCGAATTCCTTGTTCGATTAGTTTTTTTCGTTTTTCTTTTGTTATTATTTTTTTAATCTATAATTCTGAGTAGTTTCTTTTTTGCATTCTTTTTTCTTAATGATTGATTTGATATATTGATAAGATATAATTTTTTCTTCTTTTTTTCTTATTTAACTCGATATTCTTTTTTCATTTTTTTTTTTTTTAGTTTAAGACACAAAAAGGCAGATCAACAACTTTAAGCTCAAAATGCAGATTGGTTATTGAAAGAATTGATAAATTATGAAAAAAATAAAATTAAAAATTGCACTCGGTAATTTAAATTTAGAAGCACAGGATGATACCGTTTACTTAACAAGATAATATACAGGGTTTGCGAAAAGTATTGGTAACAGCCAAATAAATCTTAGCTCCTTCCGTTTTTTGTTTTATTATATATTTTTTTTTGTATTTATCATTTCTTTCAAAAAATAACTAAAAAACATTTGCATTCATAAAAATATCTTTGGAAAATGAAATTATCCATGTTTTAATTTAGGAAAATTGGCACATCAAGTTATCTTTTGAATGCTTTTATAAAATTCGTACTAGACTTTTGCATCCTCCTGTATATTATAGTCAGATTTAGAAATGAAATCATTTATTCATGAATGCATAATAAAAAATTAAATAGCATGCTATGGTAATTGGTGACTATTAAAAGTGTACGTTAATTTTTTTAAAACAATTGTCTCTCCCTTCCCCTCCACTAGCCCTTCTATTTGTTCCATTTCAGTTATTTAGCAAAATCTAGTGCACCATATAAGTAAATTTTAAGCCCATATATCGATTTAAAACATATAACATTAGAAATATATGCAATATTTCTCCTCTAAGCTCTCATACCGTGCATTGGTCTGTCCCAAAACTATACTTTGTAGAATAAATTAAATTGAAACGCCATTTTTTCAAGAATATTCAAGGAAAACCGTCCTGGATTATGCTATATTATTGGTATAATGCAATAAGTTCTGAAATATCAATTACATGTTGATGTTTTATCAATGAACGAATGTCAAAAAGTGTTGTATTATTATAGGCTTCCACGGCCGTAATCTAAATACAAGAATTACTAACGAAAAGTAACATAACTTAAAAAAGCTGCACTTTAGCTTTTGAAGTTTTCATATGTATTTTGTTGGCTTTAGTCTACCAACTGTAAAATTCCACATTTATATTTAATTATTGACAATTTCCAAAAATGCTAAAAATTTATTTGATTTCATTACAACGGAATATTCTATATTAATAAGATGTATTAGGAAAGTAAAATACTTTTTTTAGCGGCCGTGAAAACCTACAATATATAAAAACGAATTTTTCCACATTCGCTTTTGGTGGTCTCAATATATTTATATGTTATACCAAAACGGTGACGTTGCCAATAAAATGGAATAGAGAGCTTTTATTTAAGAAGTTAATTATGTTAGACACATTGTGGATAGATGCTGGCTAAAAGGACTCCGTTGTTAAGCAACCGAGTCGTATCTTCGAGTGACGTAAATTACCTTTTTTTTTAACAATATAAATTGGATATTAATCTACGAAAACAAACTTTTTCTTTTAAAATACCTCGCGGAATTTCCCCCAAAATCAATTTATAATTCGTATTTGAATTTCTACATGCAATTCTAATCTTTGTTTAAACTCTGGCACCTGCTAATTGTTTTAACGATCGAATGATATGAACAATCACAAAAAATTGCATTTACTGGTTAGAATCTATGAAATTGAACGTTTGTTATATTAATTTGCAATAAGGCATCAGTGTAATATTTAATTATGACTCAGTAATTAAAAATGTTTGCGTGCAATAGACAGATTTCACTTGGAGAGATAAGATTATACACAGGGTGATCCAAATTAACGAGTCGGTATTTCTATCTTCGTTACTATTGACCGTATGAAATTGGTTAAATTTCTAAGCTAGTAGTGTTTTTTTTGCTCTTGGTTAAAACCCATTAAAGATTATCGTCTGTTATTCACACATATTGACATGGGTCTTTAAAGGGATGGTTATCAAAGCTAAATTTTGTAACTTTTGTAACTAACAGATTATTTTTGATTGCTATGTAAGACATATCTTCAAGCATCAATTTTATCAAAATAGGAACCCACGTAAACAAATAGCTTAGATTTCATGTTTAACATCTTGAAATTATTTTATATATTGTAATGTAAATAATAAAATAGACGAAGGAAAACATAACCGTATTTTTAACAGCTTCAATTTTGTGAAAATGGTTATCACGTGTCTCTAAGATAAATACACAATCTTTCGTACGCTCTTTCGTTTATAGTATTATTAATGCCGCTAGTTATATTTCTTCCCTCAGCAATACAAATCATTTTTGTTTGTGCTTTGGGGAGTAATGACAACGAAAGGATTACTAATTATAACAGAAGAACGGAATGATGAATTAGCCGATGCCGAGAGAATCATGACTAAGATACCGATCAAATCACATGATCAAATATTTTCGTACAAACCTCACGAATAGAGTTAGTGGAAAAAAGAAATGAAAATGTTAAGATATCCAAGAAAATATTCCTTTCTTGCGAATATGTTTAAATATTTTGAGTGAACATATGTGTACATTCGCTGACGAGCAGAACGACCGCTTATCCAAACGCTTGATTAATTTTCTGTTCGGTAGCCGACTTGTGCGTCTATCCTTGCGCGGTAAACTGCGGCCAGGTGCTCAGATGAGCGGTCACTTTGTTTGTTGGCGAGTGTACGAAGTGTAACGTGGGTTTTCTTTAGAACAAAGCGTACGATTTCTTAACCGCCTTAATTTAATCTTTTTTTTTATACTATGTATTTGCATAATACATTTTTATTAAATAATATGGATTTAGTACTTTTTTAATGAAAGATCCTGTATATTTTTCGAAATTTTAAAAGGTAATTCAATTTCTGATATAGACACATTATAGACTTTTGTTCCGAAGTAAACAACAAGAATGTTAAAATGCATGCAAGACCATTCGATAAAGTCACCCAGCTTTGCCGATTCAAATTTGGCAGTTGTCGGTTTTTGTCGAAGAAAGCTGACGCGATAGCAATGGTGTAGACGTATAGCCGAGCGGCACGCAGCACTCTTTGTAAAATTTAAATGTGTTTTCGACTTAACAGGGTGTGGACGAATTCAAACGTAATAAACTTATTTTAATTGAGAAAATTTTAGTTCTCCTGTAGTCGTTTCGACAACTGAGTTGTCTTCATCAGAAGCATTTGTTGAAGGCAATAATAACAACTCTACAGTCATAAAACGCAAAAATGAAAAGCTTGCTTATCGTATATTCTGCAAAATATACAAAATGTCACTCCGCTACGGACAAGCATCATATTGTGCGATGTTTGGAGTTATGACAATGAAATCGAACGAAAAAAATTAACAAATGCACGCAAATTATTTAGGACTTCAAGAAACAAGGTACAACTCTCGACACCCATCAACAAGCAAACCATCTTTATTCCCCATATCTCCAAATATTCAACCTAAAGACCATTTGATTTTAAAAGTTGGGAAGCTAAGATAGAATTAGCGTTCGAGTAAATTATAATTAGTTTAATCAATATACTCATTTGAATCTACATCATTCTTTTCAAAAATATGGTAAATGGAGTGACGTGTAAACCCTTTGTATCTAGTGATAAATCTCTACAAAGCCGGTGGGTTTTACTGACCGATTGAGTCGAGGTGCCGATCGGCATAATGGATTTTAATTTCTATTCAAATAGGTATTCATAGAAGGCTGTTGTAATTGTATGCAAAACCAAATAGCTTACATCTAAATATCAAAACAGCACATTTTACACCTCTAAAGACGTCACTATTTGGTTTCACGTATAGTTACAACGGCCTACTGTAAATTTTAGATGGCAAACGTGTATTTTTAATAGAAACTAAAAATCAATGTTAAGTTTCGAATTTTTACATTTCAAAAAAGTCTATGAAGCTTCTACATCAGGAATTAATTTTTCAAAGTTTTTAAAAATGGCAATTTTTGATTTTTTTCTTTTAAATAGTCTATTTAAACGTATTTTTACTAAGTACATATTAACTACTACTACTTTGTCGATTTAGGAATAGCGGCCGGTTAATTTGGATCACCCCGTATACATTGTTTTTCCATTACTTGTCTATAATTTCATTTTAAGTATTGTGTGGAGGGATTGGAAAAACTATTTTTTTTTATATTTTAAAGAGAAAATGATTTGCATAAATTATGATCGATATTGACTCTGAAGGCACGCCGAAAAGAATTAAATTTCAAATCTCCTCGGTACTATCACTCCTGTGATTCTTTGTACTTTAAAGCAAGATCTAAATACTCGCAATTTTCAAATTAAATCTAATAATGTAGAAGGTGAGATCTTCAAATAACCAATCTGCGTATCGGTTTTAAGCTTTTGTACTTTCCCTAACAATTATAATTTTGGCTTTCTCTCTCTCTATCTGTCTCTCTCATTCGCGAGCGTTCACGTACCCTAACGAAGATGGCGTCAGCGTCACGAACGCGCGAACGCCATCTATTATTCTCTTTTTTTAGTTTCAATTCATTTTTTAAAAAGCCTTTCTTAGTATATTCTATGATCGATGGATAGACTAGTTCTCATTAATCTATAATGACGTAAGGCAAAATTTTAAAAATTTCACCGTTGTACGATGGCGTCTCTACCACTTCGTGCCATTCCCTGAACGTAGTAGCAGCGGTAGCACTACTTCTCTCACTACTTTTATTTTCGCGCGCATCACCACCTACGTCACTCGTCACCGCCGCGTCAAGTGTACTATGGTTACTATGATTATTATTGTTGCTATTCGTATTCGTTCCGTCACTAATATCCTCGTTTCCGCACCGTTTCTCCGCTCCTTCATGCTCCTCCTCCTCTGAGATGCTGTACTTCTTGAAGTTTTCGCACGCAAAGTCCTCGCCCGTCGCACCATCGAAATACTTCGGTATGCGCTCCGTATTCCTATTAGGCACTACGTTGACGTACAGGCCGTTGGCCGACATGTCCGGGCCGGCGCTCGCGCAGTCCGCGCTCAGGTTACCGTTCAGGCCGGGTACGAAACAGTCGCGCAATTTGCACACCCTATCGTCCGTTACCGCTCCTAAATGGTATTTGTTTTCCAGGTACAGTTTCGCCTGACAGTTGCAGTCTTGTTTGAATTCGAATTTTGGTTTCTCCTCCTCGATCTGATTTCGAACGCGTTTCGTCGCGTCTTCTTCCCCTTCCGGGTCTTCGGCCTCTATCGAGAAATCCGTTTTGCACTCCTCGAGGAAGCACGTGCAAGGAACGTCTTCGGTGTCTTCGTCCGCTTCGTACAGACACGATTTGTCAACGGGCGGCAGTAGGGCTAAGGCATCTTCGACGCTTAACGACTTCGGCATGCCGGTATCGTCGGATTGGTGGGCTTGCGATAGTTTATCGGATGGCTTGATCTGAAAATCGAATACCGTGTATAAAATACTTGAATATAGCGAAAGATAGTTTAGGCGGACAAAGAAAATCGGATTCATTTTTAGTCGAAGCATTAGACTTGATGGTAAACTAAAGTGGGCGAAAATACACATAGCAAGAACAAATAATGAAGAATCTAAAGAGCTTGAAATATGGCAAGGTACCAAAGAGGGATGTGTATTAAGCCCATTATTATTTTTAACGCTGGCTGAACCATATATTATACCAGTCTGAAAATAACTTATTTTCGGACAGGTTTATTAGAATACTTTGTTCAGTATTACATCAAGTACCTCAATAGTAAATTTGGTTAATTGATACTGGGACAGCCGGTATATTCTAACGGATTTAACCGAAGGTTAGAAAAATAAATTTGTACAACCTCTGAGTGGATGTCCGTTTCTTCATCGACGACTATTATCTCATCATCGGTGTGAGAAGATCTATTATGCGACTTGTCATCGCCCGGCGACCTTTCCACGTTCGTCACGCTACCAGATTCCAAAATCCTATCGTTCCTGAAACTCGAGTTCTTCTTCTGCGAATTCTTATACCTATTACCGCTCGTATTCAGCTTCTGATCGATGATTGACACCCGCTCAGTAAGCTTCGCCGCCTTCTCCATCAGATCCTCTTTCGACTTCGTTTGCGCGACCACACCTAACGATGAGCTTTTGTTCTGCAAGCTGGCGATGAGTTCTTGCGTCGTCTTCACCTTGGCGTTGCCGCGCGACACCGCCATCTTATTGCTGAACGACGTCTCCGCCTCGTCCAGCAGATTCCGATGGTTCTTCGACCCTTTTTTCCGGCCGCGTTTCTTCGGCTGCTGCAATTCCAGCACCGGATCGCTCTTCGTGCCGTCAGGAAAGCTTGAATTCGAATCGGAATTGATTAGGATTATATCTTTCTTGGCTTCGACGGCTTTCGCCGCCGATCCTATCACATCTTTGAAACTGGAATTGGAATTGTCGGAGAAGTCGAGCTCGGTGATGCCGCCGTTCACGCGCGATCTCTTCACGTTGACGTTTTCCAATTTCTCCTTGGGCAGGCGTTTCTTGGCTTTGACCGCGTCGTCCGGTGCGGCGACGATGTGCGGTTCGGCCGGTTTCAGCTGCCCGTTCGAATCCGGTAAGACCAGGCTGCGCCATTTCTTCACCAGCTCCTTGGCACGTTTCGCTAACGAATCGTTTGTGGTATTTCTGCGTAGCTCGTTTACGTGACGTCCCAATCGGGTGGTCTGCCATGTGAAAAAAAAAAAGATTAGAAAAGCAAATAAATTTTTCGCGCCATACCATAACCCCTCGAAATTTGCGTACGCTATCGCTACCGCTAGCTATTGCCATCAAATTTCATATAAATAGGTGATTGTGCATAACCCCAACTTTGTGCAAAATTAGAGACATTCAAAAGGAATGTGACCTACAAAAACGCACGAGCTACGTCAGCTAGTGGCAAGACTGACAAAAAGATTCTAATGAAAATAGATCTTCGAACCTTTGTTAACTTGAAGGAATTTTTAAACTAAAACAAAAATTGAATTATTAAAGAAAAAAAAAGTAATACTTAACCACACATTTGATAAAATTCCAGGAAATGTTTATTAAGCAACCAACAATGTTAGCTTGTAGCTCTGCAATATTATCCCGAAATCGGCGTGTAACACGAAAAGAAAGAATCGGCAGAGTAACATCTCAAACGTGAATTGTAATCAAATAATAATATATGCCTTTATTTTATAAAAAAAAAACGAAGAAACAAAGCAAAATACAATATTAAATATAAACCAAGGGAACAATAAAACATTAACAAAAAATAAATAAACTAAAGCACGGAAAATCACTCCTCCTGGTGATTTAACATGGTTTAGTTTATTTAATTTTTTTAATGTTTTATCAGATGGATAATCTAAATTATCCCATATTCTTCCATTCATACCTTGAAAAACAAAATACTCTACACCGAAGAGAAGCAAACAAAGAAAAAATGACAAACACAACATTCCGTGATCACACAACGCAATAGAGCGATTTATTAGACAATTGTCTGGCATACACGTACAACAGTACTGTACTAACACGCAACTGCAGACTGACCCTCACACTGCCACAGCATAAACAGACGGTACCTCGTAATATTTTCAAACGGATTAAAGGAGTTTATACGATATTCTGACGCTATTGTTTTGTGAACCTTCTAAATAGTAATAATAATAATAATAATAATCCCTGCCTTCACATTCCCCAACAGCTTTCACTAATTACTCAGCAAATAACATAAGAAAAAATAGCTTGGGAGAGTTAGAGCGAGTGATGAGTCCTTACTCCCTACTACACTGCAGAAAGTAAATTAAATACCTAATTCCGGATTAGCACGTTAATCTTTCATTAACTCTTAGATGGCCAAAGTAAGTAAAATAAGCCCGATTGTTAACCATTTTAATTTTTTTTTTCTTACTCGAATAGTGCCAAATTTTTAAAAAAGTTTCCAAGTGCAAGGATTGTTTCTGAAAGAAAACTCGGGTTAGATGGTGAACTTTTGAAGTAAATATTCTAGATATGGTAGAAAAGAATCTCGACATATACTCCCCGACAAAAACTTAAACGCGGTAAGATGTATTAAGCGTTTTAGGGGTTACAACATTTCTTTGCGAAACTAGCAAGATATCTAATTAAGTTTTTATTCATAAAAGTAAAATAAACTTAAAAATATCTCCTCCAGTAATATATAAACTAAATAATAAATTATTAGTCCAATGTTTAAACAATTTCTGCGACAAAAATTTAGACGCTCTGTTGCAAATGTAAAACAAAAATAAACAAATGAGTGATCAGTAATGCGTAGATCCTCCATTGTTCTTAATCACTTCCAATAGTCGGTTATTAATAGATTTATATAAATTTAACACATAATTTTGAGGGATATTCTGCCATTCAGTCACTATTGCGTGCCAATTCACCCCACATGTTTTCAATAATGACTAAGTCTGGTGATCGTGCCGGCCACTGTAAAGTTTTCATCTTTTTCCCTTCCACCATTCAGTAATGGTTTCTGCTTTATGAATTGGCGCGTTATCTTGCTGAAAAACGAAATTGCGCCCGGCCCATTGGTTTCCAAAACGTAGAAGATTGTCACGCAATAAGTCTTTATACGTCACAGATGTCATTTTGTTTGTGCAAAACACTATCTCACTTTTATCGCGAAATCCAATCGCCGCCCATATCATCACAGATCCACCCCCTAATTGTCTGGTCATTTTCACTTTTGGTTCCTTTCTCAGACCATGATAATAATGCGAGTACCCATCCGGTCCGTCCAAATTAAAACGTTTCTCATCGGAAAATATAACTTTTTCCCATTGTTTCTTCCAGGATACGTGTTCTTCAGCAAATCTCAACCTCGCTTCTTTGTGTTTCGCCGAAAGTGGCGGTTTTCTCAACATTTTCTTCCGTGATATTACCGGTGACGCCTTTAAAATCCTTTGAACATTACGCACGTGCATTTGTACCCCCGCCTGTTCTGCAATAACTCTCGCCGACGCAGAAGAATTGGATGCACACCGCAATATCATGCGTTTATCCCGCTCACTTACAGCTTTCGGTCGCCGCTGGCCTTTTGGTTTGCCGTAATTTTCCGGATCTTTTAGGAAATTTTTAACGGAATGATCGCTTCTTCGTAACCGACGAGCAATTTCCTTCTTACTAACACCATTCTGGTGCCAGGCTAGAACTTTACCCCTTTCTATCAAGGATAATTGTTCTTTTCTACCCATATTGCAAACACTTTATAAAATATAATTTCTCGTGGTGAAATGTGTACACTTTACCAGCTTTACCACTTTACCATTTGAAATTCCTATTTTGATCTGGGAAAATCTCAACTACGCCTCATAAAGCAATAAATACCCAGAAATATCTATAAATGGACTATTTACATAACAAGTATTAATAACCCTCATTTACATTTTATATAATGTCTATAAACTTTGTTTCGTAAATAAAAACGATACCGCGTCTATGTTTTTGTCGGGTAGTGTAAGTACGAGGCATCTTGTATTCTTTTCATGTTCAACTTATATTACAACGTTGCAATTTTGTAATTGGATACGTCGAAATCGAAGATTATACAAATGCATTTTATCTAGTGACGAAACTCAATTTATTCGGGAATTTGTTTGAAGTTCGCTTGACGGAAATTATGGATAATGTAGCATCAACATTATTTTTTATTTATCCCTCTTGGGTAAAGCTGTCATGTACATTCAAACCTCATTTTTCTATCAAAATACTATCTCCCAAAAAAATTAAATTTCATCCGAAGAAGTTTTAAGTTCAATAAAATAAAAAAAAAATAGTTAATTTGCTCTATAAGTTCATTTCGTGAAAGGACTCTTTTATCCACTTGTGTCTTCAAAGGTTAAACAACGTGTCTACTTTATCGTTGGATGGGTAGAGGTGGTCTACAAAATTGGCCACCGAGCTCATCAGATCTTAACCTCCCTAGATTATTGTTTGTGGGAGTGGGTAAATGAAAAACAGTTTTTGTTAACAATTTAAACTTCAAATGTCCCCTCAATTGTTTTCATATCAAATTCGATATTTTCAGAAAAATGCCAACATCTGGAGCTTTTTTATTCGTATATAATAATAACTGACCGACTTCTGCCCGAATGGTAGCTACGTCCTCGGTTAGAAATAGATGTAATGCTAACGGAGAGAATTGACGAAGATAGAAGGATACGTTCTGTGTAGGCAGCTCCAGGATCAACGACAGATATTGATTTTTTTTAATAAGTTCGTATTGTCGAAAATTCTTTGTTAACCAACCAAACTTCAGAAGTATTTCCACCTCCAATACAACTACGACATAAAATCCACGATTAAAACTTAAAATTTCGATTATTATTTACATTTAAAACCTAATTGTCTCGATTAAGGATTAAAACCGCATTAGTCAAGCGTATAAATTATGACGAATGCAACAGTTTGATCACCAATATACAAACCATCAACTTATCAAAATAAAAAGACCTGATTTTGAATTGATCTTATGTGTCAAAACGGAAATAAACCCACATGTAAAGATAGTTCTATAGAATGCGCTCACCTAAGCTGATTTACGTAAGCATTTTTTTCCTAATCATTAATTTTCCTTAGTATTTTCCTAATCACAGGTTCACTAAGGGAAATCACTGAAAATGAAGCGTCAACATTTAATCAAAACAGGAAGAAACGCTCATTATATCTTAGAACAAGAAACAGAAATCTGTTGAAGGAGTATCCACAAACATGATTTCATTACTCAATTCACCCACAGGGAACAAGTACAAATGCTCGTAAGTAACGCCTTGCCCATGTAAATCGTGACGCATTGTAGTTGTTGAGTATAACGGAAAATACACCCTATGAAAATAGAGACAAACATTCTACCTGTGTAGATTCAGCTAATTTTAGCATGTTTGTCGCTCTTTTTTTTTATAAATAGGAAGTGCTAATAATTTTCTCGTCTATTTGGTTACGTATTCTGTCTTCAATTTATTTTACCAATATAAAGGAAGTTATTTGTATATAGCTATTTGCATAATAAATTTGTGAGTAAAAACGTACAAATGATTCATGTAGACTAAGGTTCTTTTTCAAGATATAACGTGCTTCTTACCAGTAGCTCGGAAATTTAAGAGAATGTTTGGGCAGGAAAGAATAGTACTGTGCGACCCGTATGAAATCCAAGCACCCTTGTAAAACCTATATTTTGAATAAATAGCGGATCAAAAAGTCTAGCTTCACACAAAATTTCAGAGGCTTATCTAAATTTTCTAGGCACGCCATGATTATAACAAAATTTTATTCGGAATACTTTTATTAAAAATTTGACTACGCCACTGAATTCGGAAGCTCCTAGAACGACGTTAACCAAAATTTCATTGAAATGTATTGATTAATAAATAAAAAATAAAGTTATGGTAATCATTTTTCAAACCTTACAGTGCATCTACTGAGCGAGGTAGATTAAAATTTACAAAAAAAATAAAATAAAAATGAAATAAACAAATGCAATTACTTATTCAAATTTATTTCAGCAATTATCAAGACTACTTTGCAATCATTCAACTATCAATGAAGTTAATGAACAATTATGTAGTAACTGTCAATGTCACAGCCTGCATTTGTCGACATCATAGCCCACTTTGGATTTTTTTGCTTACATTACGTGTATTTTTCCCTACTTTACTTGCGTGCATTAGATCTATACACTAAATGCATGAAATCTATTCGCTATCGTAGATCATTAAAATGAATCCTATTGGGAATATTAACGACAATTAATCAAGGATATAAAACCTCGTGAAATGGCATCGACATAGAATATAACTTCGCATTAACAGAAATAATAGATGTAAATGCTCAAACCAAAGTGGTCTTTGTACGCGTAGTAAACTGTGATATATAAGGGTAACCGAGAGTAGCTAGTATCGTATTAAAGAGGGTACGAAATAATAATGGTTTCTGCCGGTATAGAATTACAAGTAAATGCGGTGTGCAAGAGGTAGGTCTAACGATCGTGTGTTATGTGCATAATTCTAACAATAACTCAAGAATCTTGCGGAGAAGCCAAAATAAGACAATATAAGAAATCTTATACTTAGAACCACTACATATCCGCATAAAAAAAAAAAAAAATCTGTAAACTAATGAACCGTAAACAGGCCGCATGGTACGGATTACCAGAAGGTGTTAAAGGAGCTCAGGGCGAGGATCATCACATGGCAGCATCAACCCTAAATATAGCCCTGGTGAAAATTATAAAATGCTAATATACAGTGATGAGCAAATGAAAACGCCTAAATATCGCCAATATTATCGGAACTAAAATAAACTGGCTTCCCATTTAACCGGAAATCACCCTCGACATTAAAATTTTTAAATAAAATATTTAATTTCAAAAATATATCGTTTTTTAGATTTCTTTAAATAGATTACCTTTAGATAGATTTTAGACCTTTAGATAGATTAGCTACAATCACAATACGGTAACATGCGAAAAAAAGAAATGAAAGAACGAATTTATGTAGGAGAATTTTACAGCACAAATAAATAACATTTCATAATTTCCTCCATGATTCTCCCATCAAATCATCTTTTTTTAAAGTAGCAAATGGGTTGGGATAAATTTTTGATTTTGGATGGTCTCACAACAAATAATCAAATGGACTAAGATCCAAAGAACTAGCAGGTACGCATTTGACCAATCCGTTTTTGAAAGAATTTAAACTTTAATACTTATCATGCTCTTAATGCATAGTGGGGTGCGACCTCGTCTTGTGACTCCCCTCTTGCATTAACGCTGGAATAATTTGCACATTTAAGAGTTTCAAATTGGTGTCACCTTTTAAATTTCATCAACAGTAGCCCAAACATTTTTGGGAATGTTAAGTGTGGGTTTCATGTATCCAATGTGGGTTAGTTTAGAATCGGTGGTACCGATCAACAGCGCCGAAACAAGCAAAATAGTGCCTCATCAGAAGCAACAAGATTTACTGCAAAATTAGGAATACGCTGGCAAATTTCCATCATCTGAGTGACGTTTGGCATTGTGGATATCAGTGATGGCAACGTAAATGCTTCTTCGAATTTCTCGTTTTTTTTTTTTTTGTGATATATACACTGCCGTTCAGTGAAGTTGGATCATATAATAAAAATCTATTATATCACACTGTATATAATTATTAATACATAAAATTAGAAAAATATTCAGCATACACTCTTTTCTAAGGGATTAAAGGCATAAATTTTTATGTAAAGTAGAAATATTGCGACAACCACAATAAAGTCCCTTTTATTACCATTCCAAGAATTTCTCGGAAGTGCCGATCTTTTGAAACGCGTCGTTTGGGGATTATTAACGAGCAATACATTTGCGTTTGACGCATTGCCATTCGAAAACCCTTATTACGTCGGGGCAACAGAGCAAAACGACTATAGTGGGCCCATTCTCATCTAGATTGGTCATTAGATGATTGGAAACACGTGCTTTGGAGTGACGAGTCAAAGTTTTAGGTTTTTGGGCAAAATCGACGAGTTTATGTCCGAAGATCTAAAACCGAAAAGTGATCCCGAACTGCATTGTGCCTACAGTGAAGCAAGGGCGTAGTTCTGTGTTAGTGTGGGGATGTTTCTCCTTTGCTGGGACGGGAGATTTATGCAGAGTGCAGGGTGTAATGAGGAAGGAGAATTATTTTGCAATACTCCAGAATCATGCAGTGCCATCAGGATTGCGTATAATAGGCCGTAACTTTACATTCATGCATGACAACGACTCAAAACACACTGCGTTAGTGTGTAAGAACTATCTAAAGGAGCAAGAAGAACAGCACACCCTGAAAGTAATGACATGGCCCCCGCAAAGCCCAGATTTGAACCCTATAGAGTTGTGGGATGAACTGGACAGGAGGATCCGAAAAGTATGCCCAACTTCACAAGAACATTTACGGAATATTCTGCAACATGAATGGATTAATATTCCACGATCCCTTTTAACAAAACTTATCGAAAGAATGCCGAGAATAGTTCGAGCGGTGATCTTTTGTGAGGTTTTTTCGATAAAAAAAAAATATAATGTTCAGTATGTTATATCAGACCAGAATAACTTTTTATTTATTTATTTTTGTCTTTTTTACCTGTACATTCAATAAAATTGCATTTTGTTTTTAGTTTCGTTTGTTTCTGTAACCTTTTCATGTTTTTTACCAACCGACCGAACTTCTCTGAACGGAAGTGTACAAGATTTGTTGCAGACATTTTCGGTACAAATACGGGCCATTCCGCTCAACTGATAACTTTTTAAAGTTGTCAATTTAAATGTACCACTTCAGATAGGCCATTTTACACACAAACTAATGGACAAATGAACGAAAATGGAATTATTTGACAGCTACAACTTAATCGATTTATTTTTAATCAACGTCCTTCTTGTGTTTCACCCAGCAGCTGAAATCCCAATTGTACCAATTTAACAAATTTAAATTGGTATCTTCGTACAAAATTATAGAAGGTGTACAAAGTGATCTATCAGAAATCAGATTAAAATGTCGATATTTCTATTTTAGTCCTCATAATCAGTTACCCCCAAGTACTGAAATTTATAGCAATACCCTCAATATTATTGAACATATTTAGATGGTTTTAGGCTTGTTGTCGTCACTGGATATTAAATAGAGATGGAAAAAGGCCTCTCCTTCCCTCTTTAACGAGGCTGATGGGGCGTTCGGCTATCAAGTCCGGTTCGAAGTTTGGGCTCGGAACTCTTAATGCAAAGTTCTGATTTTCTAGCAGGAAATTTATATATCAAACAAGACCAGCAAATGAATTGGCAAGCAACCATAATTTAATACATCAATCGCAACGCCTCATATCGTGTTTTCCTAATTTAATAGTTTGCTTTGTTTTTCAGAAATGTATCGAAACCGAGAAATCGATCGTGTTGTTAATTTTAATCAAAACTATTCTGAGAAATTATGGGAAAATTAGATACGTACAATGCAAATGTAAATTTTTAAAAACACTACATAATCTCATATTCATTAAATGTAAATTTGGTTGTATAATTTGGTTATTGATGGCAATACATTAAAAATTAACGCTTTAATAATCTGCATTGCTAAGTACCTATTTGATTGCATTTTAATTATACAGAATGCGTCTTTTAAAATGGCACAATTAAATTGTAGAAAAAAATTGAATTTTGTCATTTTAATCATACTTTTTATCAAAGATCCTGGCAAACGGAATTGGACATAATTTGAAAGGTGCGTTAGAAATTTTCTATTATAGAATTAATCAAAATAGAGAATAACAAAGAATCCCATTGCTGCCAACACTCATTCGCGTTAGAAAAATTAATAACTTACTTAGAATATAAGCAGTACCATAAAATTAAGTAATTTGATAAAATATGTTTGTTGGTAGAATTGCATCTTAAACAAAGTATTGTGGGAAATGTAACCAATTTGAACATCATTCTCAATTTACGCTGATAAGCCTGTTTCACAAGCGCGATTTCTCGTCAATTAATTCCCCAAGTTCCCGACCAAGAAATTGACAGAAATATGCTGTTTTACGTTCTACAATAAATTCGAAAAATCGATTTTTCAATCTTCGTGACTACCGGTTTAATTTCGTAAGTTGTGAGACGATTGCGGCGATGTTAAACCATCCGGAAACTTTATAGGGAAATTTTTTAAAACCTGCTAGCGGTTGAAATAATGTCCAATTAGTTGGGCAATAAATTGCGACGTGTACAACAGGCTTAAGACAGTCAAGACATTGGGCGTCAAAGAGACAATGGCATTTTAACAAAAATTATAGCAACATACAAAACCTCGTATAAAGAACGAAATTTTCTCTCCATTATTCAACAGAACACTAATAATTGGTGTGATGATCGCTTGCTCAGCACATCATTTTGGCAAGAGAAGCAGTTGATTATAGACGCATCAATTGGCTACCAAACTAGTCCCAACATAGTCCCTGAAACAGGTCCTTCAAATTCTCGTAGTTTTCTTTTTGCACTTTTGGTTTACAATCTTCCACATGTTCTGTATAGGAGACATATCGGGTAACTGAGACAGCCATGGCAATCCTACAACAAACTTGGAGACTTGCTTGATGCCGTTCTGATCCTGTCCATGTTTCAGTGTTTTTTTTTTTTTATCGGAGTACGGCACCATTACATTTAGATACATAAACCTATCAATTCTTTCCTCGAATGTGCGAATGTATTTCCAGCCTAATCCTTCCAGAGGTCGTCCCACATTCAAAGATTTGTAGGTGAAAATCGCTCCTCTCTATTGATTAATGTGGTCATTTACAAAATAAAAACGTGCTCTCATGTTCTTTTTCGATGTCGCTCCGTCTTAGGTTGCTATTTTCTTCCAGTAATCCTTTGATTTTCGGAAATGACAAAAATGAGCGTACCCGAACCAATCTCACCATTCGTTTGTCCACTCCCGATGTTGTCACTCTTGGTCTTCCAGGATTCTTTATCGGAGTGACGGAAGCTTGAGTAACAAATCTCTTCATCAATTATGGAGTAACAGACCGATTTAAAGCCAAATTCCTGACGATATCCGCTTCTATGGGAGGCGATTAATTTTTGTTTTGCATCCGGTGGCAAAGTTTTACCGCGACCCATATTACATTCACACGCGGTTAATTGTTAACAGAAATAGTCAGTAATGCACCAGCAGACACGGCTATAATCAACTCAAACTCAACCCAAATTCTTTGTTTTGTGATAACTTTCTATAAAAACATGTTACGTTTTTAGATATTATTAAAATAGCTCGTCAATAAGAAGATATCTTCATCCTGTAATTTTTTTTAATTTAATTGAAGAAAATAACATTGTTGCTATAATTTTGGCTAATGCTATATGCAATTATCCCTGTTAATATTAGGCCTATCAACAAGTTGAAATTATTTTCGTAATTTCAAGTTTGTTTTTCCAGGTATCAAACTTAAATTCTACATCAAAATGTTAAAATCAATCAATTAAAATCTTTCAGGTAATGTAGGTACTAGGCAAAAATAGGATTTAATTGTACGTGTTTATACGGAGTGTTTTTTTCCGATATTTAGCATGGTGATCTCGGAAACTAGCCGACTTTAGAAAAAAAGTGTAAAGGAGAAAGTTGTAAATAATTATGTACTGACTAAAATGCTCCATGGGCGTAGGAATAATAATGAATTATGGCCGGCCGGTGGCCATTGTAATTAGCGAAATCTGGGGGATGTGAACGCATTATTAAGACAGTTTCACCAACCTTTTTATTTAAGCTATAATTTTTGAGGTATTCTAGAATTAGAACTAGAATCGATACAACTACAATTCTCGAACGGTTTCGAACTGTTCTTAGGTGTCGAGTTCGAATAAACCTATCAAGTAACAAATTACAGTGATTTTCTTCTTTTAATTTCTTAACTGTTCGCGTGATAAGCTATGGAAACAACTGATAGATGTATTTGGCGTTTGGTAACAAAATTCAATTTCGAAATTATCATAATTATTGTGGTGTGAAGTGTTTACTCCGTTGAAATTACGATTTTACATAAGAGACCAATAAGCACAGAATGGCCAACGATAAATTAAGAAGCAATAAAGGAAATTAGGATACAATTAAAGTAGTACTTAAACAACGTAATTAAAACATTCAAGGCTAAATATTTTCAAGTCCACAATTATGATTAATGCGCAAGTTACCCTTTTTAAAACGGAATTTATTGCTTTTATAACGAAACGTCCATCAATATTAGCAAAAGCCTCCAGTAAGGCTTCTTTAAGGACATCCTGTGTGTTGTATAATTTTCGCAATCGGCGCGTTTTTGCCCATTCACCACTAAATGTACCATCAACCAAGAATTGGTGGACCAATGACACCGTACCAAACATTAAATCCAAACTTAAATTGGGGTCTCCCATGTACCTATAAATGTCCATTATGTTGTCTATTAAACATACCACAGTTTGTAAATCGTGTTTCATCCGTCCATAAAACTTTAAACTATGGATCAGCTTCACACTTGTTAGTAAATCAAGTGATTTAATACGATAATTGCCATCATTAAGATGTAGTGCTTGTTCAATTGGTAATTTATGGCGATAAAACCTATAAATCGATGGATTTTGCATTACACGTGTCAATACCTATTTACATTACAAAAAGAATTATACTGTTATGCAACTTGTGCAGCACTTGCATGTACAACGGCACAAAAGCAAACCTGGGCGATACGCAGTAAACCTGTACGAAAGTGAGCCTTGTTTACACTGTATGCTACTTCGTCGCTTGCCAGCCGTCCAAGCTTACTTTTGATCCATCGTACATTTCATATGTAATGCTCAATCATATTACGCTTTTCATGATTAGAAAAATTCGTGCTGCTCATATAGTAAACCTTAATCAACATTAATTGGAAATTAATTGCACCTGTTTGCATTTACCAAATGTTTCCACAGCTTACTACGTGAATAGTTCGGAATGTAAAAGCAGAAAATTTGCCGTAATTTATTTGTGAAAATAACTATGTCAAGTATAACGTTGAGAAAATTCATTTTTTTTTTTTTATAAAACCATGGCCAGCTATGGATTCTATTTAAAAAATAATTATTTGTCGCCCCTCAAAAATGTATAATTTAAATTAAAAGTTCAGTTGGACTGTCTTATTAAGTAAGCACATGATCATTTACAACTTTCATCTTTACACTTTTTTTAAGTCAATAAAAAAAAAGAAAACCGGTTCCTTTAAGATATCTAATTATCCATCCGATATTCAATCGAGTTCGGAAAACTGCTACTCTTTCCCCATTTGGTCGTCTCTTCTACCGCCGCTAGTTTCCGAAATCACCATAAACATCGGGAAAAATTCACCCTGTATGGTACATGAAGGTATTCCTGAAAGCAGACTTGAGTCTTTTGAAAATGTATCTCTTTAATAAGTAATAAATCAACATATAAGCAATGTACCTGATACTAAATCTTCTCTTAATGATGAAAAATACTATTTAAATAATTGATCTCTTCTAACTACTAAGATATATATTAGTAATAAGAGATATATTAATATCTTAATGCTATCTTAAGTTAATAACCAGCTGTTCCATTTCTAATAGTAGACTTGTATCAATGTATGTAGCAGTAAAATTAATTAACTAATTATTAGCTCTTCGATTGGACTTCTTCGGCCAATGAAATTATAATAAATATCAATATCAACAGAAGAAAAAAAAAATTAAATTATTCGTAGTACTAATCAACACCACTCTAACAATGTTGCTATTTTAAACTTTTTAGAATCGAACTTTATAGCTATTAATAATCGCCTTTTTGGTCTTACTACTTATCGAGTATTGAAAGTGATGTCATGCTAGAAATATGAAAGGTGTTCATTTAATTTAGGTCAGACTGTATGTCAAAATATGAATTTACTTATCAATACTACACCCAAATGGTAATGCAGTGTCCGATTATAGAGATGATTGAATCGATATTATAATCGTTTTAATTCGTCATTTTTAGTTGCTTTTATTAAATAGATAATATAGAGTATGTCCTTTCTCAAGAATTTATTGTCAAATATTTAGGAATAACAAATAAGTTTGACTAGAAAATATCAAAAAAGTTGCCATTTATCGTATAAGTAATTATTTGTATAATTAGTACAGGAAGAGCGTTCGAACTTAAATTATATTACATAAACTAATAGTCTACGATGGAAATGGCACAAACTGGTTTAATTTGTACACAATAATATTAAGTATTAGGCTTACATCTACATAATATTAAATGTTTGTACCTCGAGTAATTCTTTGGTAATTGTGACTTTTTCCAGTAAGGATATGACTTCAATGACTGTAGGCATGTCGATAACCTGAAGGAAATAATCGTTTTAATTGAAAAAATCCTCGATCGCATCAACGGTAACGTTTAAAAAGGCGCACACATGTACTCCACTGTACTCAACAAATCATATGACATTTTGGTGTCATTCCGAATCGATATAAATTAGGTTAGATCCGATTAAATGACAAAATATTCGTGGAAAAAGGCCTCGTTCAACGTTGCTCGTCGTTCTCGATCGATCTGCGGCCCAAAAAAATCGAATTCGCATGGAACTTATGTAAAAGTGCGAACGCAAAATATTGCGAAACTTGCACAGCATATTTTTCGTTCGCGATGAATTTTCATCGAAAATCCGCAAGAAACGTGCATATTTCGGGCAATTTCCGTTACCGAGCCCTTTTATTTACATACTTTTGACGATGTAACGAGAGTACAGTGAGAGTCCACCTGATTTTGTGTGCGTGCTAGGCTGGTTAGTCAAGTCAGTAGTCATCATAGGTAGTACTAGTCGAATGGGAGGACGAAAAACACAAATATCTCACAAAATCCTCGTTTTTCTTACATTGTAATTGGCGTCCAATGCTCGTAGTAATTTCTGCGTCAGTTCTGTTACGTTATTCTGCATTTAAAATCGGTTTGTATCGATAAAACCGAATATACTTGGATAGAACCTTGCGGAGTTCTACTCGGCAACAATGGCGGAGGTACATTGCGTTTTGTACAGTTCTCCACTCCGCACTGTGAAACGGGAAACATGGTGCACCCGAAGAGACTGAGGAGGGGATCGGACGCACGAAATCATACGACTACTGCGCGTGCCCCTGTTCGAAAGTAAAAACATTAAGAAAATAAATTGCCCTAGAGCCGCGCTAATCGGCGCGTCGACGGCCGTTCGCATCCTTTAATTCGGGAGATGCCATGGCGTAGCGGGCGTAAACCCATCGTTCGTCACGCGAAAGTCTCGCGGAACGTGAAAATTTGCTCGGTTGTACCGCTCGAAAACGGTGAAATTATTAATCTGGTAGAACTGTCAAAAATTGACCGCCTTTTTTATCGACCTCATTATCGGATAGAAAAATTACGCAATAGAAATTGCACGTTTAAGAATCGAAATTATTATATTTATCCAATTTTTTTTACGAAATTAAAATATATCTTTTACGTTAATTAAATACGAAATCTAGCAATATATGCATCGTACATTTATTTTATTTGCGTAAATCTTCTTATCAATATTTCGCGATTACATCCGGTAAGTCATCAATTAATCTCTCAACAACGATCCGATTCAATCGCAAGTCGATCTTAAACCTACGTGAATCAAAATAATTCGAAGAAAACGAAGCGTTAAAAATCGATGTGATGTAAAATAGAATCGGCAACGTAAAGCTCTTAATTACTTACGATCATATTTATTTAGTCTATTAGAGGACGTGCTTTAACTTATTTCGAAGTATTCGGCCTGTTTTTGCAACGGAACTGCAACCTATGTCGTCCCATATTACGGTTATTACTGTCGTTGCCCAAGACTGAATAAACACCATTAATCGTATACAGCGCGTTCACGATGTGTATCTGTGACGCTACTTAACGTTTTAGAAGGGATGACTCATAACATGGTAAATCCTGGCTTCTGTTTAATGATGACGAATCCTTCTATCTGAAGAGGTTGTTTGTGCGTTTTTTTTTGTTGTGATTGTAAGAGGATTCTTTGCGTTTAGTCGATATATTAATTTTTTTTTGTAATAAGTTTATAGTAGACAAAGCAACTTAATTTGTTATTAATTTCAATTAATTTTATATTCGCGTAACATAAGATATTTTACTTTCGAAAATGCTAAAAAATATATTTTTGATTATTTACAGAATGAATCACTTAAAGTGATATGCACGAATAATAAAGAAAATTCCTTTAGAATTTGAATATTTTTTTTCCCGCCATTTAAAGCGTGGTGCTTGGTTTATACAATTTTTCGAAAAATATTGCGATAGGCCACCAACCGTAGAACAAACGAAACCCCCATAATAACACAGTGGAATACAGCGCCTGGGGAGCATGCGACCATACATACACGTGCAATTTAATTCTTTTCCTATATTATTATTTTTTTACTCACTAAATCACGTACTCGAATACTGTAGCACTGAACACTGACACTTCACTATTACCTCTTACCACAAACACTCCACTGACACTGTACGCACGTTTCGCAGCTATCACCTTCAGCAGGCAATACTAACTACTATTTTATACACTTTTAACGTAACTAAACTAGTTTCGTTAGGCTAGTACTGAAAAGTACTGATTTAATTCTAAACGAAGACAATAAACTATTTAACGTGTAGATTATAATCATTTTTAAAAATTGCGTTTTACGTAATTTATTCGTCCGGTAAAAATACCTCATTCGCGCGCTTGACAATTTTCAATATTGGAGGGATATTTAAAAAGTATTGATTTTATTTATTTGTTAATAAATATTACGGTTTATGCTAAGGTGCTCGTAAAAATACGTAGAATTGAATAAACGCAGGATAGAATATACATTCCTTTAAAAAAATGTAGGTTGTATTTCATGTGACGTAATAGTAAATAATTAAGACTGTCGGTTGTGGTAGACATGTGACCCCCACCGTGTATACTAACCCTACTTGCTCAGAATTTGCAATATTTGCTTTATTTCTTTGTTATCTGCGTGCAGTTTAAGTGGTTCATCCTGTACATATAGTTGGGGGGATACTCAAACATTAAAATAATAACTGTTATGTAACAAATTTCCAAAAAAGAACGGTTAGTAGCGTGATTTGCAGTAACTTACTATTTAAGGCTTACGTACTGAATAAAAGATAATTTTAAATTTGCAAATTTTCCTCATTTTCTTACTATTTGCGGTTGCAACGTTTCATTTCCTTTTCTCAACTTTTCCATATTTTTTGTGTTCGTATTAGTCAAAATTAATGTCTGTATCAACAACATTGTAAACAAGTTCTGTTTAAATATCAACGATAAAAATTGAAATAATTATCGAATACTAAAGATATACATATCTTCAAACATTGATTTTTTTGATAAGTACATCCTGCGATTTTATCTCTTTTCTGTTAAATATTTTAAATCAAATCCTTCGACTACGTCTCTTTAATTATTAATCAAGATAGAAAAATAGATTGAAAATTAGTCATTCCCTTATTTTAACTGGAAGGGAATAAATATTATAATATTTATCTAAAATAAGGAATGCGATTCATAAGCGAGATTAAAATTATATTATTTTAAGATAACAAGGATAATCTTCCAATTTCCGGAAACCTGGAAGTGCAAGTAGGTTATTATCAAGATTTTTTTACTAAAATTATTATAAGGAAATACGGGAGCATATTTAAAAAAATACATCCATAGATTGGTTCTTTTTAAGGAGTTTTAAGAAAAGGAGCCATTTGAAATATGTTTGAAGAAATAATATATCCGTTTACACCTCAGAAAACAATGCGAAGTCATCCTTTTGTTTTACGTTAATTTTTACCATTTGGACTCATATAGACAAAATATTCAGGTGGGACACCACATTCGCGTCGGATCAGCTCCGACCCACACAGCATTTTTAAATTTCGCGGATAATTTAATCTGTTAGTTCCGGTAATAAAGGATATATTTACTAATTTTTGACAGTAATATAAGCGAATATTCCCTTTATTACCGGAAATACCAACCTAAATTATATATTAAATATTCCAAGTTTAATATTTCGGTACTTTATCAAAGCACCACCCCCATCTGTGGATACGTTTCGCCGTTTACGGCTCATCAGCACAACTTTGCGAGCGTTGATAGTCATTCGTCGGAAAGTCGTATATATTATTTCAGCAATTTTAATAGATTAGAACATCTTGATCAAGATATTCTCATTTATACTTGCTAACTGTCATTTCGTATATACACAACCGTTCATATATTTGGGGACGATTAAAAAATACAGTTTTTTTTTAATTCGAATAAAAACAAAAAGTTATTTGTAATTTAATTTACTTCTGTACATTGAGTACACTATACAAAACCAAAGATATTCCAAAAAGAAATGTTGTACTAATTACAATTAGGTCTATACGGCTTTTTCGTCTATATGTCCACCCGTTGACTTAATTACTGCGGTACATAGTCGTGGCATTCTTAGAATTAAAGATTTCAAAAATGTTGCTGGCATCTCGGTTCATGCTTGCTGGAGCTTTCTCCTAAATCTTGTGAACTAGTCACTCCTTTTTGGCGAATCCTTCTGTCCAGTTCATCCCATATTAATTCGATAGGCGACAGGTCAGGAGACTGAGGTGGCCAAATCATTCTTTTTAAACGATCTTCTTCTTCCAGAGATGCTAGATAGTTTCTGCATATACGACAAGAATGCTTAGGGTCGTTATCCTCTTGAAACGTAAAGTTTCGACCTCGTAATCGTTCCCCACTTGGTACGGCATTCTCTTGTAATATTTTGAGATAGCCCTCTTTACGAAGTATTCCCTGTATTCTTATTAAATCACCTACAGCTGTTCCCGCAAAACATCCCCAAACTATTACGTTACCTCCACCGTGCTTCACTGTAGGTAAAATACACTGTTCACTAACTCTTTCACCAACTTGTTGCCTAACAAACGTCCGCCGTTTGGAGCCAAATGTTTCAAACTTGGACTCATCTGTTCACAGCACGTTGCACCACTGTTCGAATGTCCAGTGTCTGTGTTCTTGTGCCCACTGCAATCTTTTTCTTTTATTTTGAACTTTCAAGAACAAGAACCATGAACTGATCTTCAGTTGCTGTTGTCTTCTTTTTACGTCCAGAACGTTTCTCATCAGTCAAAGAACCCGTTTCCGCCACCCGTTTTAATGTTGTAAATACATTTTTCGATATTTTTAATTTTTTCGCAATAACTGCCATTGAGTATCCTTCATTACGTAAAGTAATAATAGCAGAACACGTTTCGAGGGAAATTTGTTTTCGTTCCGCCATTTCAGCACCACCCGTTTATTACGATAGTTAAATTTAAACTAAACTACTATCAAGATCGATTTTATTTTAAATACAAGACGATATCTGCTTTGTTTGCTGTACTAAGTGTTCTATGAATCTCACATTATTCCTTTGTGGAAATATTCGACAATATTTTCAAGTTTACGTTTATAACCCCATAAAAGGGATTAAGAGGAATTTTGCCTGAGGCTGCGGTGGAATATAAATGGGTTATAAATTTGATGGGATAGAAGAGAATACTGTTGTAAATTATGTTCGTGCATATAGAAATGTATACTCATTCATATAAAACACAATCAATTGTCAATATTTTAATTTTGCTTATTTTTCGGAGTTTTTCTTAGTCGTCCCCAAATATATGAACGGTAGTGTATACGATCGACTACCGTCGCTCTCAAAGTTGTGTTGATGAGCCGTAAACGGCGAAGCGTTTTTTATTATTATTTTATTATAATTATTCAAATAATTAATTTCCGTTGGTGAATTCCAAATAGCCAAAACCTGCCACCTTCTTAGAATTTTGACTTGTATTCTTTTCTGTAGAGGTCGATATAGCCTCTACTTCGGCAATTTTAATTGATTAGAATATCTAGGTTCTCATAAGTACTTGTTAATATACAGAATATTCCGTTTAAATTTTCGTTAAGTTTTTTATGAGTCACTCAGTATAAATCAAAATAATTTTAAAACCTGCTCCAACGAACCTATACTATGTCTCGAAAACAGGAGGAGTAGCGGAAGCAGAACGGTTCACACACATACAATATAATGAAAAACAAACAAAACGGATAGAAGATGGCGGTTAATTTGAATCAATAACGCGTTTACCTCTTACAACCTCAGTATGAATTCGTTGATGTTTTACGTGTTACTTTACTTTTGGAAATAAGAAAAAAAAATGAAATACCGTGTGCGTAAAATACTTACTACATTAATAAACAAATAGATAGAAATTATTTCAACACTTCATGAAAAACACTGTTGGCGATACGTTGACAGGTTATAGTAAACACTAAACATGGCCGACGACGACTTCCGTTATGATACTGTTTGTATGTAAGTCGTGTTTGATTAGAGACAATGGAAGCGCTTAATTTAAATCACTCTTCCTGTTATTGAGACAAGATATAGCCGAAACCTGCCACCTTCGTAGAATTTTGACTTGTATTCTTTTCTGTAGCGGTCGATATAGCTTTTACTTCAGCAATTTTAATTGATCAGAATATCTAGGTTCTCATAAGTACTTGTTAATATATAGTATTTAAATTTTCGTTAACTTTTTTATGAGTCACTCAGTATAAATCCAAATAATTTTAAAGCTTGCTCCAATGAACCTACATAGCTCACAACAAAAATGTTTTTAACGTAGTTTATTGCTTTTCTCAATTTAGTAATTAAATATTAAAGTTAAGAGTACACAGGTTAAGATTTACTACTTCATTCTATATTTGTTTAATATATATCAATACTTGATAAAATTTTTAATTTCCGAGGATAACCTAATTTAATACCATTTACATTATTGCAAGTATACATTTTAATCTATTTGCAGAAAATACAAACTAGGAATTTTTAATCCGCAGGTAAATAGGTACCTTGCTCTATTCTATCTGTTAGGGGAAAATCCCTTTAATTTTAATGGTGGCTAGTACCCAAATATTTTATCTTAGGAATTATATTGAATTCACAATTTGATTGTATTTATATTCTAATCCATAATAATAATGATAGCAAGGACTGTGGCGTAGTATGGTAAACAACACATAAGTATCGGTACCCTCCGCACCACACAAGTTTAATTTATTATATAGTAATATAATAATTAGTCCGGGACGGCCGTTTCAAGGACACGAATTGTCCTCATCATCAACCGGTGACCGAATGATGTGAGAAAAAACTATTTCTAAATCTAATCTACGACGTGCGAAAAATAACATGCGTGAACTATCCCTTCTTCCGAGAAGAAATATTGTTTTACAAGTGCCTATTCTACCCTCTCCGCGTCTTAAACTACGACATGCAAAAAACACGGCCAGATAGACGGGAAGATCTCATTTATGACCCAAAATATAAACAAGTGCCAGCCTACTGTAAAAGGTCAAAAAGGACAGAGTACGACAACGGTCCGTTTTCTCTGTTCATCAGATTTTTTACTTTTTTTTGTTTTATTACTTTTTATGTAAACTGTTTCGTACGCATCTAATTCTCGCGGCGACGTTACGTTTAAAAACGTAACGTCGCCGCGAGAATTAATCAATTTTAAGTCTTCTAATTTAATACTATGCCCGGTTTCATTTATATGTTGTGCCACACTCGACGCGTCCAATCTGCCGTAGCGATAATTTCGTATATGTTCTTTGAATCTAGTTTCTATCGCTCTTTTTGTTTATATTCTAATCCAGTTTACCCAGTTTAAGAACTTCTTCCTAGAGTACTAGACTTTCAATGGTATATTCCGTTTTACTCTCTACCGTACTCGATTTCAGCAGAAGCTACGTATACATAAATACATAATCAGCAGTATTAACAAACAATACGGCGAAGAGAGTTTTTCGGTTAGACCCTTATTAGTTGTAAGTGTTTGTTAATGAATATATACAGGAAGAATCACTGAAATCACGCGAATAATGAAAGAAAGGAAATATTGTAAATTCTGAACAGGTAGAGTTGTTGTGCACGGTGGGGGTACATTTCAACTACAACAGACATTACGTCGCACGAAACATTTTAAATTTTGGTGATTTCGAAAAATTCACATGTATTGCTCCTAGAAATTGTCGGAACAACGAACTTAGGTCGCCCGCGAAATTTAAAAAATATTTACTGGGATATAACTTTCAATAAATAAACAATGTTGAACATTAGATTTATTGGTTATGTTACTATTCTTGGTGTTTTGAACATGAAAGACTATTATTATCAGGTTCTATATTTGTTAATTGTCTACAGGTTTAATTAAAATATTTATTAAATATTAATTAAATAATCGGACACAACAAGGATAATTTTCCTTTACAAATTTTGAAATTTACAAACTCTTCATAGAGAATCTGAATACTTATATTTACATAATAAATACATTTTTTTTTAGATAAAAAATAAAATTTTTATAACATTTGGATTTCTCTGAAAGCGCAGTTGCTTAGTTTTGTTAATCTTTTTTTTTCAATATACAACGTAAAAAACAAGTATATACAGGATATATGAAAAATATTGGAACACATTAACATTATGAGAGATAATTGAAATTTATTATTTTTGTATTTTCTAATGAAATTCCTGAAATTATATACAATTTTTCTAAACACGCTGTATACGATATAAAATACATATAATATATTGACTGCTGCCATTCTTCATGCATTGAAAATGTAAGCCATCAATGGATACTTTTACAAAATAGAATCAGATACATTATTGCAACGGTTATTAACTTCTGTAAAATTTGAGATATATTCAGGTGTCCATGAATTGAGTTTATTATAAGTATTGTTTTTTCTTGTTCTTCAGCAAGAAAAGGATTTATTAACATCGGTTATACTCGGTGGAACACTATATATTGTTTTTGCATTTTCTTAAGTTCACTTACAATGTTTACGCAAGCTTAACATATAATTTCATTAAAAAATGCAATAATATACAGTGAGTACAATTTAAAATAAGCTAATTAATCGAAAATTGAGCGTTTTTTTTTTGTGAATGTTCTAGATTTTATTTTATTTCATTTGTCGTTTTCTAAGTTGTATTTATTTTATACAGAACGGCAGATTTTTGGAATAAAATTGAATTTTCCTTTTTATTTGGGATCTATTATTAATGAAAATATTTCTTTTCCCACCTCTTAGTAAGATATTATTTTTTTTTAATGGAATCACCTTCTTTAGCTGGAACTGAATAATACAAATTTTTCTGAGTTTTAGAAAAACACCAATGAAGGATGTTATTATTTTTTAATACTTGATTTTTTTCTTTGGTGGTTCTTAAAAATAAAAGTATTCTCAAAGATACCCAAAATTTTGTATTTTTGTGATTTTAAGAGCAACTTTTCATAAATGTTTGGTAGGAATATCGTTTATTTTTAATACGGCAATAAGAGACGAAAAGATTTTGGTTTTATTTCTGAACAAAAAAAATAGATGCAATTTTTTTTTTAGTGTTAATGCGATTGTTGACCACCTAAAAGCTGGTATGAGAGAAAAAGTAGTTTTTATTAATTTAATTGAAATCCAAATATTATTATGACCTGATTTAAATCTAAATTTCTATTTCTATTTATTAGAATACAAAATATTTAATTTACCACGGAAGTAGAATTAATAACAAGATTTACAACGTATTAAAATAATAGTGGCAATTAGAAAACAATGAAATATGCGATCTTGCTATTAAGCTTGGCTGCGACGTGAATACATTCTTCTCTATAAAAATCTATAAAAAACTGCATCAAGTTTTGGGACAATACAACTAGTGTAGCTTGTAGAACGAAAGCAATAATAATAATAAAAGATGTCATAACGGAGTGAACGAAGAAATGGTGCTGGCTATGATAGACATATTTCACCTGGGCGTGGTTTGCACTATTCAAGTTTCCAGAATTTTAAAACAGCATGTTTATAAATCCTACAAATTTCACACCCATCAAGAATTCTTCCATTTGATCTTGAATCTGAAAACACTATTTGTGAAATGATGTAAGAGAAAGCATTTTATTTCATCTATTTGTTTTACGGATGAATACGTTTTTGCTTTAAATAGTGAACCAATGTTCAAAATGCTCGTGCTGGGGGGGAATAAAGAAAATTCCCCGTACAAACACCCAATATCCTCAAAAAATCAATATTGGGGCTGGAATTTTTAAATTCAGAGAAATCTGATTTCAGATTTGATTTAAGCAGGACGCCGGCTAATTTTGGGTTAAATATTTGGATTGTAGTTTCCCTAATCGGTATATTGATCCAGCTGAAGAAATAAATTGGCCTGCAAGATATCCGGACCTAACGTCTTGTGATTTTTTTTGTTTGTTGGAACATCTTAAAATAAAATTTATACCAGAAGACAAGACAGGAAATAATATAATTTAATAATCATAGGCGGGCAGTTAGCAAACGTAAGAGTTTCAATATTACAATAGACTTGGTTACTCTCTTGCTGAGAAAGATGGCTCTATTTTAATTTCTCTCCTGTTTTATTATGCAGTCTATTTACCTGTGTGCCTCTATTTGTATTTATTATGCAAGAATAGACCCTCTTATTCTGTATTCAATACAGCAGGTATTTTCAATATATTCCACAAAGATAGGATACACGTCAATACATATACGTATCTCTTTCTTTATTTGCAAACCCCACGGTTATTAAATTCTTTCACTGTACAAAGTTATTTCGTTACTGTTCTATTTTAGAAATTTTCTTTTTGGGTTATTCTTCGTTTATCATCCTTTAAAGTTTTATATTTTTTTATCGTACATTCAATTTTTACTTAATAGTATCCGCTTAAGCATTTTATCCTAGTTTTTGATTAATTATATTTTCTAATAATATCGCGCATTGTCTCAGAATATGTCAATATCTTCACGGCTGTTAACAAAAAAAAAACGTACTTTATCATGCACCATTTTGCAGTTTTCTGAAATTAGGCTTCGGGCACAATGATACTCTTGAACGGCATCTAAAAAGTACGAGGCATATTGAATACTAAAGAGGGACGTCTCATGAAGGACTTGTGCGGAGCTTTTCTTGATGCCAATATCCCATTAAATAAATTATGGGATTCTTGTCAGTGCGTTCTTAGAAAATATACTAAACAAAACATTACGTACCTAAGCAACTCGATAAACAATAATAAGATCAAATCAAAGCTAGGAAAAAAAAATATCTTTGAATAAGCGCAGATGAAGCGACAGACGTTAAAGGGGAAGTATGTCGTTAATGTAAGAATTGGTAGGGTAGAGTGAACCTGAAATGAGAAGTACATGGCATGTGATGTGTGTAAAGGAATAATTTTCGTCGGCCCAGTCTATTATTACGCGGCATTTGAAAAACAGGGGTGGAAGGATATCAGCTAATACCTCAATAGCGTGCCAAGCTTTGATTAGGTTACAGCTAGTTATCGTAGATACTTATTTAGTTATTGTTGCAGTTGCCTTTCCTTTTTGTTTTAACAAAACTATCTTTTTCAATGCATTTGGAAAGGGTACACTACTACAGTGGTGAAGTTTTAATAGAAATCAATAAAGTAGATTTTTATAATTTTAAGACCTAATTTTTTTCAAATTGCCGACGCCGCTGGTACATTTTGTTCGCGGATCCTTTCCGATGTTCAGGTATGTACTTCTCATTTTGGGTTCACTCTACGTTGCAGCCAGAAAATCCTCTCATATCAATTTTAATAGTCACAAAAATTAGATTGCATATTACTGCAAACGAGATTAGCGACATTATTATTATTATCATTAACAGTGTATTGTTTAAAAGTTCTATTTCTCTTCATGGAAACATCGTGATTAACAAAATTGTATCTACGCCACTGTATACGTTTGACCGACTAACAAGCGCCAGCAAATTGCACCGAACGTCGTCTCTCTGAACATAACATAACAAAACGTGTTAAATTTAATATCCAAAAAGCTAGTAAACAGCATGAACATGTCAAATATTATCCTACAATAAACTCAATTTAGGGACACGCTGTACAATAGGCTTCCTTATTGTCATCCCAAAAGAAAGAACAAATCGGTCATTTCTATTTATTACCCGTCAACGTATACTTTATGATAAAAAAAAATATACAACAATTCTTCGATAGACTACACGACTTTATTTCTTTTCTTTTTAGGTAACAATTCAGAGCTATACCGAATATAACGTCTACGTATACTGCTTACGCTTACACAACTTAGCTGCCTTAATTGAATCATCTTTCGTTTACAATAATTAACATAGTACGTATATACATATATACCTAAATATTACATATTAAAAATTTAAATTTTAGTATCACTTTGCATAGAACAATTTCCGAATTACTTTAAACTCTCTTTTCTTTCCTCGATTCATCCTAATTTAGCTGATAAGGCAGGTACCAGGCTTACCAATTTGTTGCACACGTTTTACATGCTAAAAATCTATACATATATATAAAATCTTTGTTTACGTACGAACAAAAGAATAAATAAAGGAGATAAATTAAAAAATTTTAATTAAATTATATAGTACGCTAGGGATAAGTAGTTGGTGTTGTTATACAGGTGACAATTTCAGAACTAAAATTAACAGAAACGTGTTGAATAATACATCTTTAATATTATCTAATTTATCAACGATTTGTTCGTTATTCGAATTAAAATGATATCTAGCATGAGCAAGGTAGGGGAAATTATTACTTTTTTGCAGTCACTAGACAGACTCGTGTTTATTCGGCTCATGAGAGGAGGTTCGTGTTGCCTACTCGTTTCTACACTGTTCAGTCGCTGCAAAATTCCCCTACCTTGCTCATCTCTAGTGATATCTAGCCAAGTGTCCTATCACGTTTATTAGTGTTAAAAGTAGGGGTTTTCCGATAAAAATGCCAAAATTTGAAATAAATTAGATGAATGAGCGGTAATCCTGCTTACTGCTCTCATGTCATGAATCATCATTCGTCTACTTATGGGCATGGTGCAGATGAACCACATGAAATGAGTCGTAAACTGCAGGATTACCAAATGGGATGTTGTTCCCCAACAAACGTAGTAGTTGGCGTTAATTTCTCTTAACTTTGCGTTGTTGTGATGAAAAGAAGTAACATGACTGGTGTGGTGGGATATGTGACATCTCAACGTTTTTTTTATTACATTTAAACTGCCCAATAATGTCTATTCCTAATTGCAAAAGTTTAATATAAAAACTAAGTTTTAATTTACATTATTAGAAAGAAAAACGGAGGAAAACTTCAAAATCGTCAATTTTGGAGGGCCGAAGCGCCGCCATTACTGTTTACAGGGTAGTCGCGTGAGCTTTATTTGGACTTAATTTTATTTGTTTTAGTTTTTAAACACGTAATTCTTAAAAAAAGATATTAGCATAGCGTCTCATTTATATATTTGGAGTTGTATTGCAATATACAAAGGGTTTTTTTAGTTCATGTTTTTCAGGACAAATTTATCGTCGCCCAATCGCATTTTATGCCTTAACGTTGGAGAAAGAGATATTATTTAATTAAATAATTATCACTGATACTACACATGAAAAGGCTCCGTAGAAACAATAACCAAAATAATGCTAATATGGCTCATGGTATTGATGGAATCACTCCCGACAAAAACAATATGAGAAGCGAAAACCACTATGTTTCTGCCTACTCGGTATCATCAATGTCGTTCCTAACGCTTTTTCTCCTGCTCACCTCCAATCTATAATATATTTCAGTGCTGCGTGAGGTAAACAGCAATGTGCACTCGGAGCAACGCTGATAATCCTGGGTAGGCAAAAACATGTCCGTCGGATACTGGTTTTCTCTTCTAACATTGTTTCTTTCGGGAATGATTCCATCATCTATATTAGTATTATTTTAGTAATATCACTGATCGGGATATTTTCAACCTTTCTCTGTCGTTTCGAAATAAAGAAGTGAATCGGAACGGATTTCTTTCGCAGATTTCAAACATGATCTATCACGCCAGGTTTTATACAAAATTACGTCCACGTCCAATCAGGGCAATAATGATCCGCTTAAGTAGCCGACAGCAGGAAATTTTTTTAATGACGTTCATGTATGACAACGCTCTTATAAACGATTAACAAATACACTTAAGATTTGCCAGTGGGCTCCCATTGCGACTTCTCCTTTTTGAATTTTCTTCAACATAATCAGAAGAAGCAGTTGTTCTCGTATATTTACATCGGTAGCCTTCAAAATTATAGTTGCCGGGTGGTATCATTATTAGATCGGAAACAAATTATTATTGTTCTTACATTAAATCAGTCTAAACTTATGCAGTCTCATGTAAATCTGAACTCTCAGGTAGCTACTATTCCTTTAACGAATTTCTGCGCCCTATACACGCACAAAATTGCTGCATATGGGACGCCTATTTCAGCGTACGTAAAACACCTAATACTACGTATAACGGGTTTGGTTATTTTGAGCGCTTATGTTCTGTGAGGGATTGCGCTTAAAATCACTATTTGTTGTTGTTTCTTTTGAGTATTAAGCGCTTATACGAAAGTACACAGAACGGTTCACTTTGCGTTGTAAGCAGGAATAGTGGCAAGTATAAATTTGAGAAATAGAGAAGAAATTGCTTGCATACTACTTTTGCTAACTCAATTAATGCTGTATTTACTGGACGATGATGAAAGTTAAGTTATCTGTGACAAAGGAAGCATATAACTGTGCTATTTCTTATTTAGAAAATTCTATTAAACATCTGGTAGAGGGATTAACAAAAAATCAACAGTTGATTTTTGCCTCTGGCATGATTCGCATGCTGATTTGCCGTGATCAACTGCTTCCCGCTCAGTTAGTGGTTTACACGTTGAGTTACTGTGCTATCACCCTTCCCTCTCTTCTAGAAGCCCCATCGAAACCTAGTTTTTATTTTAACAAAAACGACATGACACGGTTCAAACCCGGAACACGTTTAATTTCAAGTTGCTAACGAGCTACAAAAAGTCATCGAATTATCAAAGTAGGTTAATGTTAAAACAATAACAATTCGACATTTGCAAATCAGGTACATCAGCTGTTTAATTTGAACCCAGTATAGGGAGAATACAGTAATGTATGAGACGAGCATGCCATCAGAAAACGGTCCTTCACTGGTTTAGAATGAGCGCCGCAGTAACAGCCGCATTTAAAGATCAAAATTGGCTGGCAGATTTCAACCCTAAATAGACCATTACTGTATTTTTCCTATATTGCAATTTGTGTGTTTTGGAGGGCATTTTTTTAACTGTCAAAAAATTGTTAGGTATGTAAGAAAATGGAAAGAACTTTAAGAAAAGCAAAGACAAAGAGTCATAAATGATTATCTTAAACTTGTACGTTATCCATTAACCCGAAGGATCTCTTTTTAGTCTATTGTCGTTTTCTTTTATCTTAAATTCGTAGTTTCCCAGTGTTTTATTTTTCTTAGGTCTTTGATAAAGATAAAAGCTTCTTTCTCTTGGATTTATTTTATTTTGCAACGTTTCGCCATACCGTTTTCGTTGACATTCTCAAATCTATCTATAATAATTTCAATTTTCAGCGATTTACAATTTTTTTTCTTTTTAAAAGTTTACTCTTGATTGAATATCGCTTCTTTATTTTATTTTCTCATTAACTAAACATAAAAAATTATAACGCATTATAAAAATGTAATTCTTTTTTTAATTGATATTCAAGAGTAAACTTTTAAAGAGAAAAGAAAATCATAAATTGCCAACAATTAAAACTATTACAGATAGGCTTGAGAATGTCGACGAGTGGTCCCACGAAACGTTGCAAAAGAAATAAATCCAAGGGAAAGAAACTTTGTTTTCTTCACCAAAGACCTAATAACAACAAAAAATAATAATAAAACAGTGAAAAATCTATAATTACAAGTATATGCCGGCGAGACACTGAATGGAAATGAGGAGGCAGAAACGGTTTCCCACAGCAACAACAGCAGTAGTAAAAATTCATTGGTGTACGACAGAAACGTACTTTCTATTATTAGTTAGATTGCAGGTTGTGCGTTTTTAAAGGGGGGCTATCAAATTTTAAGGGGGATTCATGTAATCTTTTAGGGGGCCACAAGGGTCGAGAGGTCCACCAACATTGGACATTACTATACTACACGATAAGTAATCACCTGAACGGAAACAGACTTTAGTCGTGTACTACAAACACCAAAAAGGTGATATAAGAATACTAAGCAATTTTAGGTAGAATATTTAAAAAAAATGTATCAATACATCAAACACAGCCATCACATTAATTAAAATCGAATTAGAATCTGTAATCTTGTTTTTAAAAGTTTGTTTATATTTTTAAAATTAATAATAATAGTATATATACATATACTATTATTGTTAATTTTATATGTATATATAAAATGTCTAAGTCTAATTTGTTATTTACGTGCAATTATTTGTTTACGTTGTACATATGCGATGTATATTAAAAAGAAAAATGGGGTTAGTGCAAAAAAGAAGTTGGAACTCTCTAAGGTAATTTAGAAAATTTAGTAATTTTCATCAAATGAAATAGAAATGATGACTGTCAGAAGGAAGTTTGCATATTAAGACATAAAAAAATAACATTACGTTAAGTACATAAAATTAAATTTCTTACATTGTAATCAAATTAGATTGCGTTAAAGATTTTACAAAATAGTCATCCTGTATAACATCTTTGAACTACTTTATTTTAAAATTAAAGATAAAATATGAATAATTTAAAGTCTATATATTTATATCGATACGACTACCTATTTAAAATAAAATCTGTTTCGGATACCTATTTCATTTTATCGGAAATAGGAAAGAACAAAATCTGTACATATCATGATGTAATCGTAAGACAAGGAAATCACAAGTGGGGCAACATGCAGCTAAAAAATAAAACAACCGATGAAAAAGACAGATATAAAGATAGACCTATACGATTCATCTTTATTCCCCTTTTCCTGTTTTTCTACTTCCTATTCTTCTTTATCTTCTTATTATCCTTTTCTATACCGTTCAACGTGAAATAATCTCTTTCCTTTTTATTGTTCGAAAGTTGTTGACGAACAAATCTGTTTTGGCATTTTTTTTTGGTATCGACGAGGCTTGTGGCATGGGCGCGATCTCTTCTACATCGTTAACAAGGCGAGAATTTTGGAGGCTAACCGCTTCGGTTTTATGGACTAGTAAACGTTCAACTCAACGGTTTGCAGTATCAAGCTGGCGTTCTGGCGGATGACGAGATGTGAGCCCTCGTAGTTGAGAAGATCCTTAAGTAGGTTGATGCCCTTCTCCTCGACGAGCATCACACAGTACCTTTTCGCTGAAACGTGAGAAGACTGGGTTGAAGTAAGGTTTAAAACTTACATTGGATAATAAAACGTGGCTTATGCGGTTTTTCGGGAAGGAATTGTATACTAACAGATTTTTTTGGTTCTTAATATAGGCATATTTTTCACGATGCCATCAACAGGATACCAGCTAACAGTGAAATAAATAACTTTAATAAACAAATAACTTAGTTATCGATCTAGAAAACCACCAGAGCGTTAAAAAATCCGCTCTGTATGCTTTAAATCAGTTGAAATAAAACAATTTAATTATGCTATTTCGAACTAAATCTTTTCTCGCTTACGCTTTTTTTCACTAAACATAACAAAAGCTGGTGCAGCTATTAGTGAATCGTATTCATTCAATTATTTTTAACATAATATTTCTACCCTGAGCAGACTCTGTAACCATTCATTATAAGCAAGCTTCCCTTGTGAAGATAGAGTGAACCCGAAATGAGAAGTACGTGTCATGTGATATGCGCAAAGAATAATTTTCGTCGGGCGAGTCTATTGTTACGCGGCATTTGAAAAACAGAGGCGGAAGGATATCAGCTAATACCTCAATATCGTGCCAAGCTTTGATTAGGTTACAGCTCGTTATCGTATTATCTTTGTATTATCAAAACTGTCGTTTTCAAGCCATTTGGAAGGAGTATATTACTATAGTGATAAAGTCTTGATAGAAATCAATAAGGTAAGATTTTTATCATTTTAAGCACCTCATTTTTTTCAAATTGCCGACGCCACTGGCACATTTTGTTCGCACATCCTAACATGTGGTCCTTATTTTGGGTTCATTCTACTTAAGTTTCCTACATTTGCGAAATATGTTTCACTGACTAGAACCTTCACAAGTTCCTTTTTTTTGTATAGACCCGGGTTTTCTTTTTCTGCAACATATTCTTAATGGCAAGAAACAGTTTCACAAAAGTCGACGTTACTCATTGCTGCTTCTGTGCGGACCTGGCTTAATAGACGCATCTGTCATGAATGGCTCCTGCAATCTTATTCAGTGGTTCTTCACAATTTCAACATCTCTTTTACTAATTTAACAAAGTACTGTACGCACCACGAGAGATGGTGAGGGGTGGGGATGTGCCAAAATCGCTTTTGCAAACGTAGTTAAGTAGTAGATACACTGTACTTATCAGTGGCGGCTCAAAATGTCTTTATTAGAGGTTCAGAAGGTGATACACGCTCAAGCGCCAAAGGTTAGGTATACAATTATTTCTTTAAGCGTAAAAGTAGTTGAATGATAGTAAGTGAGATAAAACAATCAGTTTGTGAAGCGATCGGTGTACCGGTGGAAGCAATCGAAAGAATTAAAGAAACTTACACCCACTGCTCGCCATCTTCCGTGGCGCGTACAATACATATTACACATCAGAAAAATACAATAATATTGAGAATCTTCGTTTGTACTTACGGTTTTTATTGCAAACGTGATGAATTGCCCATACAGCCCACAATTGCACTTGATAATCCATATCCCTTCGCAACAGCGGAAAAAACGGCTTGAAACTCCTATACGCTACCATCTCGCTTTCAGGTACTTTCCATTGCATCACGGCGGTCTCTAGCTCCCTCAACATATCCAACCTACTGCGCTCCTTCACGATCCATTTTTCACCCCCGTCCGAGGCCAAATGCGCTATAATCCCGGCCGCGAAATAGCAGACGTCTATATGCTGCGACTTCAACAATACGAAGAGCTCCCCAATCAAAGGATCGCGCATCAAACTATGCCGAAGCGTCTCCACCTCGGCGATATTATTAAGCAAACCTAAAACTTTCGTCTCTATAGTATTATCGTCGCGAAATGTTTGCAAAACGGTCAGAAACAAATCGGCGCCGCCTTGCTCGAGGAATACCGAGCAGGTGGCGGCACTTTCGTCCGTCAAATTCCAGAGGGCGCTCAACGTGAACTTCAAGGTGATGTCGCATAGTTGCCTGTTCACCCGTTCCTTGACCATCGCGAGTAGTTTGCGCATGTACGACGGTCGCGCGCCCAATTCGGAGGTTTCCGCGGTGGATACCTTAGCGGCGAGAATGCTGCATATCGCCACGGCCATCCGATTCATGTTCATCTCGTCGAAGGCGCACAGCGAGTCTAGAACCAGCTTTGCGCAACGAAATCTATCGAAGCTGAGCTCCTGGAGGATTCGGTCGCTGCACAAGTTGAGCAAGGAGTTCTTCTGGAGTTGATACTCGTCAGGAAAGTTCTCCATCGCGTTTAGGATGAGATTAACGCCTCGACCTGTAATTATAAAGAGGGAGTTGTGATTTATTTGCCACTTGGATTAGACGTGATCCGATCAATTTCTGCATCAACAAAATAGTTTAAAACCGAACTTGACTCATAGGAAATGGTGCCCAAACAATTGAGAATGATTTGCAAAGTAACAAGAAGTTACATTTTGTGACAAGAAATTGCTGTATAAGCTGCACAACAGTATTTTGAGCGGTATTTCGATCATTTTTTTGGGAGAATACGGTTCATTTTGTAATCTAAATAAGCCTACAAGAGGCATTAATGAACACAGACGTAAACGCATTGGCAGGTGTAACGCGACACAACGTACTGTTGCATGAGTACTGAAGGAGCACAGGTTTCATCCTCCTAAATTACCAGTTGCACAAACACTACATCCTAATGATTGTAAAAAACGCACCGAATTTTGTACTAGGTTTATTAACTAGTGTTTTTTTTTAACCTACGGGTGGGCAGGCCCTATTTTATAACACTAGTGCGGACGTGCTGTACTTTATACAACGACTACTTTGACCTTATTTTTATTATTTCAAGTATATTTAGTGTCATGTTTGTAAATGAGGTGTTGTGAGAACGGCAATAGAAAGATTATAAGAAGGACCATCTTTCTTTTAATCGGAACTGTCGAAAAAAGAAGAATTGTGACCCGCTCGATCCCCCAAGGAATAGTAGGAGCCAGATTAGGAAGAGGTAACTAGGCCTAAAATCGCCAAGTAACCGACAGAATGGAAAATTCCGTTATACAAATTATATCAATGCGCCCACTCCAAGGTTAATTTCGCAAAAGCGGTTGCTGAAACATATGGAATAATTCAGCAAACAGTCGGCGAACAATCAATGAGCCGGATACAAACCTTTGAGTGGTTTGCCCTTTTTAAGACCGGTAAAACGTCCATTAATGACGACGAACGAAGTTAAAATCGGATATCAGCGAATTATGACATTGCCACGAAATTTGTTCCGAGACTTCTGACTTACGATCAAAAGCAGGAACAAAATACTATTTTCACTGAACTTAAACAACTTGCTGCGGACGACGAAAATTTTTTGTCAACAGAAACTAAACAGGCAAAAGGTGTGTTGAACGGGGGAGACCCCAAGTTAAGTTTGGATTTAATTATTTGTGCGGCGTCATTAGTTCAACAATTCTTGATGCGTACATTTTTTATGGCAAATTAACTGATGATTGTTATCTTTACTTTCTGTTAAACAATATTGATAAATTGTTGTATGAATTACCTTTACAGATACGTGGTATGCGCAAATGGTTTCAACTCGATAGAGCACCGCCGCATAATCGACTAACGGAACGAAATCACTTCAGTGAAGCATTCCCGAACTCGGGGACAGGAAGGAACGCGCCAGTTGCATGGTCACTGTGAACCAACGATTTGATTTTAGATTCCCATTTATTGGGAATGGTAAAAGATATGGCGTATTGAAAATCATGCGGCACGGTAAGAGATCTTACCGAAGCTGTGCTAGAAGCTTTTGTTAATAAGGATGGACAATCCCACCACAAAATCCCAGACGAAATAGAGTAAGGAGAGATTTTTGGGGAATTGCCTCATAAAACCATACAAATGAAGAGCATACTTCGCACATACGTACCTAACTTCTTAGATATCAATACTCCATTAAATCAACTGCAGCATTTATGGTTGCCACAAGGCGATGCGCTGATATGCAATGCGGCAATTGTCAGGTATTATCTAAGCCAAATGTTTTCAAACCCTTGGATTGGAAAAAGTTGTTGAATGGCTGCATTATTTTTCACAAGGAGTCGGTAAATATAATATTTACCACGAAACACTGAAGAATTTTGAAGTAAATTTGCATTTGGCGAAATTGCTACAAAAAACCATCGAAAGGGCAGTTGAAAATGACGGGATGGCTGTGCAATTGCGCATTAATGAAAATAGCCAGTTTAACAATTTAATATAGTAATAATATTAATCAACACATAAGTATCGGCACCCTCCGCACCACACAAGTTTAATTTAT
>LR736874.1:8019143-8069716 GCA_902654985.2 Oryctes borbonicus
GCGAACGAAAATGAAATAATTTTAGTGTTTAATTTGTAAATATAATTATCGTATAATTTTGTAGTTTGTCCTTTTAAATATAGAAGCTTTATCATATTTGATTTACGCATGTAAATAATTTGTGTGATAATATAATATTGATTTATTTAACAATTTATTCAACTGAATCCAACTTATTAGGTTTCACCATTTACCATTTAAGTGGGAAGTAGTATCAATGTAAGTCAACAGATAGTGCAATAAATTTATTTACGGTGGTTACTAGATATAATTTCTGAAAAATATTTGTGGAAAAACACCTTCAAACAAATAAATTTATTAAAGCATGTTAAGTATCTGATTGATTTGAACTTAAGTAGCTTATTTAAAATAAACACAAGTTCCTTCTATCAGAACGCGTTCCTTTTACGCCCTTAAGAGCATCCGTCTATTGTCATATTAGATAAGTAAGACAGAACATTTACCAGACTCGGAATAGATAATTTTAATTGCAATGCATCTGAAATACTTTTCTTTATATACCCATTATAGGTATTTGTTGAATATTGTTCTACAATTCTGTACTTTAACTTGAAGGAATTTAATGAACCATACAAGCAATAAAATCGATGTATCTAAAGTACAACATGGATATCCAAAATACGTTTTAAATTAAAAAAAAGCGACTTGAATTGTAATTTCGTAGATTTTCGATGCTGTTTTCAGTTCAGGATTTTTGTGGTCGCGTAGCTTCTTCAGCTCGCCCAGTTCATGTAGTGTGCTCAGCGTGATCTGGGAGAACAAGCCGCACGTGTGGCACATGTCTTAGTTAGTTACGGTTCAGGAGCCATCTCTAAGTTACAGATAAGCGACACTTCTCCAGCTCACCCATTTCACGTCGCGAGCTCAGCGTGATTTGAAAGAACAAGTTGCACGTATGGCACATACCGGAGTTACTAAGAAAATTTAATCCTAGCGTCTGCCTAGTCAGACGCAGGCCCCCTTACTACTGGACCACCAAGGCGTTAAATAATAATAACCGTTTTTTTCTTTTTAATTTGTAAATCCATTAAAGTAAGAAGAAACTTACCCAATAATGAAGGATGTATACTTTTCGACAACTCGCCTCTCGTCAGATTGTACAGACAAGCCGTCGCAGCTACTTGAACGCCGAATTTGTTAGGATGTTCACCCATAGCCGATAGCACTAACTCCACGACATCAGCTCTAGCTCCGTTAAAGCTCGCCGTTAACTGGAAGAGATGGTAGAGCGCTTTCTGTACGTATATCGGCTTCTCGTAGTGGTACCTCAGCGTGACCTTGATCTGATTTTCGGACGCCAAACCGGCCACCACCAGGTCGTGCTTGTAATGCTTATAATTCGGTTCGGTGAAGATCTGTTCGAAGGCGGCCGCGTTCATTACGATACCGAGGTACTTCAGCTTCGGATGAGCTAAGACGAAGGTTTCCAACGTTAGGCCGTCGATGACGCTACGCCAACCGGAAATTTCGAGCGAGATGAGTTCCGGAAGCGATTCAGGAAAGAAGAGCAGTTGATTGATGACGTCTTTCTCTAGGTTTTCGGTCGTTTCGTTTACTAGACTGATGTCCAGGTGTCGCAGCGAAGTCAGGCGCATTATAATATCCATCATCGAACTGATGCATTTTAAATCCTGCAAGAGATGGAGGATGAAACTAAATAATCAGCAAATACTCTCGTATTTATATATGTATATATGTGGATCTTCGATATACAGGGTGATTTATAATAAGTGGAAAAGACTTCGACATCTTGTTTAGGAAGTCATTTAAACCAAAAAACCTTATATAGACATAAGTACTATTTTTTCCAATTATACAGCTACAACATGATTAATATTATAATTATATATGTATTGATTAAGTTATCTAATAGCCTATGTTTAAAAGCTGAACAACATAACTTGTGAAAAAATCAATTTTAAAATTTCCAAATTGAATGAGTTTAGTGCAGTTGAATATGCAGATACTGTTCATGTGAATGGGTACCGTGATGGTAATGGTATTCAGGCATCTAGAGAGTATCGCCCTGATTGATTTTCTGATTGACATCAACCTTATCATAGAGAGTCCGCGCTTTTCAACGACTCAGAGAAACTGGTTCACTTGTTCCACGTAATAATGAAGGCAACCACGCTAGAGTGTAAATAATGAAGAAAATAGTATTGGACGAGCACGACATCGTGAACAGTTACACCTTTATCATAGGTCGAGTCCAAGCATTACTGGAAGATTACGAAGTCCTGTACTTGTTTGTTACAAGAAACCGCCGAAGATCTGATATTTTTAATTCGAATATTATGGATAGGTGAGGTCCAATTTACTACAGATGACTCTCAAGTATCATTTATGAAATTTACAAAATCCATATGCTGTTAGACAATCGTAATTTCAACATCGTTTTAGCGTGAATACTTGGGTTGATATTTTTAACGGAGAACTGCTTGAATTAGAAGTTTTACCCAAGCTGGCTAAATGCATAACGCTATCTATAACTTTTTTAGATGAAACGTTTATTGAGAGGATCTAACATAATCCCTATTTGGCAACTAACTGACTGATCGTAACATGAAATAACATAAACATAATCCATTTTTCAAAGCATTCCGTTGTACATATTTTAACATCACATTTTTCACAATAACATAGCATAGTAGATCTATTATTTGCCGAACATAATTGGGTAATAATAATTTCCCGGTGAAAGTTTATAATGTGTCATTTGCAACCGCACCAGTTGTGTAGCCCATGAATTTGGTCTATCGCAACTTGTTTTCCAAACCCAATTCCACTATATTCCTTATTAAACGTTTATAAAATTATTTACGTGTCAACATATCTCCACAAGATTTTTGCAAAATATAAACATTGACGATAGAAATGCAAGTAAACATTGCTTTATATAAATATAAGTTTAATTAGTGTTACAATTATGTAATATTAAATTTAAGTTCCTACAGGGTACTATTTAATGTTACACGTATGTAACATTCAGGTGATAAAGGTTAATTGAAGAAATAAATTAAATATATATTTATTCCCCATTGTTTGTCCTTAGCAATAGCTGTGTATTTTATGATAAATATCGTAAAATAACTTAATAGATAATAGTTCCTATTATCTGCTAGAAAGTTCTAAGATGCCCTATATAATTTACGAAAGAGAAAATATTTATTTAATACATTATTAAAAACAAATACTCACGCTAACTCCTAAACTGGTTAGCTGATTCGAAAGTCTCAAAAGCGGACTTAAATCTTTGACGCAAGTCCCGGAGATGTCCAACCTCTCTAAATACTTCAAATCTTCGCAGATCATTTGCAATGATTGCTGATTCAATTCCGTGTTTGACAAATTTAAAATGCGCAAGTTCTTCAATGTCGTAATTTGAACCATAAAACTCCGCCTTAACGTGTCGATAAACGTACATTTCGATAAATTTACACTAGTCATATTAGCTAAACTCCATGGACTTAAACATTCTAGAAATAAACGTTACAGTTTAATATAAAACTAAATTGTAATCATTGTATTATGCATACCTATTATTTTATCTATAGACATCGCCTTAAAATTAACACAATCTAATTCGACTACCTTATGTTGCTTTAATATCTCCAATCCTTCATGAGTGATCTTCCTAGTTTTTCTAATCTTTACCTTTTTTAATCGAGTATTCTTTTCAGAAAATATATTTAACGTTTCATCACAAAGCATATGTCTTTCAACTAATTTATTAAATAACATTTCGGATAGTTCATTGTAGAGGAACATATCGCTATCTTTAAATCTAAACTTCTTCTCGTATACGACGTACTTCGGATTTGTTCTGAACGTTACGTGGTATTCTTCGAAGACGTCGAGGAAATTGTCGCAGATGCTTTCCAGGCATATCTCTTGTAAAGAGGCTGGACTATCACACATTTTACGTTGATTTGAGGACAAAAATTTTCTACGAAACGAAAGGATGAGTTATTTTTTTTTCACTATTATTACTGTTGTCACTCACCTCTACAATACGTGATAAACATCTAACAAAATCAACAAATACGAAACATAATAATTCAGAAAATTTACCAATAACAAATCAAAAGGGTCATGTCAAATGTCAAAACCGATGAGAATGGTTGTAAGTTATTTTTAGTTGGTAGTACTTAAAAGTGGTAAATTTGAATTTTAATTCAAATTAAAAAAAAAAATGTTTTAAAGTGAAAGATTAATGAACATGGGCATTAACGAAGATTCATTGAATATCTTTAAAGTTCCCTTTATTTCGTAATACTAAACTGTTTCCGAGGATGTTGGTGAGCATTGTAGTACAAACAAATATTGTAATAAACTTCGTCACGTTTCGAATTATAAAAACATTTCCCAGAAAATTGTTTATATATTTGTTCTAGATATTGGATATCACGTTTATATCTAATTTTAATCTCGTGCGTAAAATCTATTTTTTCCATATATCGACATGCGAACTGCCTCCGTATTGTTATTGATTAAATGCAATCATTTTGCGTAAATTCATATATCACGTCTAATAAGATTTGCATAATAGAAATGTTTATAAATATACGGGCTTTTATGGCGAAATTTGTTATTTTGTGTTTTATAAAGACTACGATTAAAATTTTCGTAAATATATGCAAATGAAATAGATAATTTGTTCTGTAAGATAGGGCAATTTATTGTTTCAATTTTTATTTACTATTTATTATAAAAATAAATAAAATTTATTTTGATAATTTGGGTGCCATCTAAGAGCGGGTTAATTAATTAAAATCAAGATAATACCGATAGTATATACAGGTGTCTACAACTCGATAATTCTGTTGGGATATTTAGTGATGTACAACTACAATAGATTGTGCTGTATTTCAAGATTCAAAGCAAATTAAACAGAATTTCTTTAAATAGTTCTTTAATTTTTATTACTTTTACATATACACCGTTTGGTGTGATCCAATTCTTTTGCTGACATTTTTAATATTAAAGCAAACAATATACGATCAAATACAAATCGTTTTTATTTATTTTTGTTGATGCTTATTTTAAATTATTTCATAAATTGAAGCATTTTATGAAATATTTCTTGTTTGTTGTTGGTAAGTTGGTAAAACACTGAAATTCGTTAGGTTTAGAAATTGGCGTCATCTACGGATTTAACCCTCGTACTACCAGAATTTTTTTTATGTGGCGTAATACCAGTGGCGTCCACAGTAATCCCAAAACTTTCTACTAAATAAAGTAACAATATTTGTAAAAAAAAAAAATTCCTGCATGTAAAATTTATTAACCCCTTCACTGCTGATTAATTTTGATATACGTTACCTGGGGGCTGACTTATATATTCATTTTTATTGGTTTCATCATATTACTGGTAAAAATAGTTCAAAGATGTTTTTTTTAATTAAGATAAAAATAATATGACGTTCAAAGGCGTCATGTGCAAGCACTAGGTATGAAAAGCTACACTTTGGTGCTTATGACGTTCTTGGACGTCACTTGATTAACTCACAAACATAATAGTAATATGTAGCCGAGTTGGTTTTCGTTTTTAATTAAAACACACTTTTTCTTACAAACTAGTTCTTTATTCGTTTTAACAATCCGTTACCTCCACTCTTCATACCGTCGTCTTGCCAACCTCTCCCGGTCGGTAAGATAGGAAAACATATCAATACATTTGCGCGGATAATTTGAAATTATTCACCACAAATAAACGTCTTACATGAAAATTATAAACACAAAAAAAAAAAATAAAAGCAAGGTAAGCTATACAGTTTTATGATACTCTAGAAAACAGGTACCGGTCGCATACAGGGCGAGTACGTAATATAGTATTAAATTTTTCTCTGACTGAAACACTTTTTTCGTCATCTAAAATATGTGGCACTGTTTGTACGTGGTCAACAATATCACACGAATACCGTAAGGACAACGTGTTTTGCAATTTTTTATTGCGTCGGCTACTGGAACGTAATTGTTGTTAAGAGTTTTTAAATCTGCTGCAACTTGAGGATTTTGGAATTGCATTCGACTTAGCTCTATTGCAGCTGTTTCTTTAGCGTTCAGTTGTAAAACTACTAATTTGATCTTTTCAAAATGTTTAAAACAATAGAATGTTGCTTCTAACCATGTACCCCATCGTGTAAGAATTGGCTGCGGCGGTTCCGGTATGTCAGGACACTGTGAACGAAATAGCAGAACATTTTTCGGTGATTTAAAAAACACCGCTTTCGTCTGTGCTATTAGTTGATCCACATCAAGATAATATTTTCGTATAGTGTCTACTACAAGGTGTAAAGCATGAAGCAGACATGTTATGTGTAGTAAATTCGGTTGAACAGCTTCGAATAATTGACCCGTACGAAGCATAACCGCGGCAGCATCGGTAACCATCATTAACACTTGCTTTGGTGATATTTCAAAGTTGTCTAGTGTTCTAACATTATGAACAGCTTTGGCAGTACATCTTTGCTGTCTTTTACAGGGTAGCAAATTATGGTGTGACGGTTCTTTCAAGGTCATTGCCTGTCATAGAAAACCGGGAAGTGCCGACATGTAACGAAACAGTGCCCCCCCAACTTCTCGCGATTAAACACCACTGGAAGGCAAGCGAGAATGTTGCGCTCTAGTTATGTCATTACTTTGTATTCCACTTTTGATCTCTGCATTCTTCATATACATCAACCGTTTCCTTGATCTCCACTTTATTTGACTTGTCTTGGGTTCATTCCAACAGGCGTTGGAATCAATTCGGGACCGTAGAACTAGTTCTGAATAAATTCTAACATCGTTCCAACAGCCACCGAATTGTTTCTGAACCAATTTAAGAACGTTGAAATTAGTTCCTGGTTCTGAGTAAGAACCGAAAGAACTAGTGTATACTTTCGTTTAAAGTAATTCATTACTGACTTAAGAACTTAAAAAAAAAATTTCGTTTGGAGCAAATCTCGTATTTTTTTTTAGTACTTGTTAGTTTCGGGTGGGAGAAAGACTGTGACATTTCGTACAATTAATAGCGATTCCTTGTTATTATAAACTCCATAAATTAAATGAAAAGAGATAAATTTAAAGAATCAAATAATCCCATAAGCAAGATTTCAGTCGGCACAGCATTCGAACTTACCAAGAAAATATCTCTAACACAAACCTGTTAGTTGCCGCGTATATTTCTATTGAATGAAGATCGCGATTATTAATTTATTATTGCCGTTTACTACGTCTAAAAAAATATCTCTTGTTTACGGCCAGTTTTATTACGCAGCGGTCCGAAATTGATTGATCCGCAATACAATAAATTGGTTCTAACTGGATAAAGCGCGTATAGTAACCTTATACATAGAAAAGGAAAATGTATTGTATCGGTGTTGATTCTTTTGCCTGTCCTCAATTCATGGCCGTAATTAATTAAAAGAAGCCACTAAGCGACGTAAGAAATGAAATAAATTGGTTGATTCTTACTACTCGTGGGAGAGGATTGCGAACATTCTTTCATTTCTTGTTTTTCCTTTTTTTTGGGGGGAATTACACAATTGTTTGGTAATATTATTTGATTACAACATGTCGCGTATTATTGCTGTAATTAGAAAACATTTGAAGAACAGCTTATATTTTGTTTGTATTTGTAATGTGCCTGCGAACTATTTTTGGCGTACGAAAAACAGAAACGTGTAAACGCGTATTTGTCGCAAATAATATTCCCACCTTACTAGGAACTGTATATTTAGGAGTGCGCGATTTTCGTTAAATCTATTCAGCGAGCACATAGAGTAACCTGCCACAACACGCGTGGATAAAAAAATCAATGTTTACTGCCACCTTAAACAAAAAATTCACTAATAAAAAAAGGTGTTTTAACTCAAAAGGTGAAAATTTATAACCAGTTGTCAGTTGTAATGAAAAATTTACAATTTAACAAATTAGCGAATAATCCAAGAATAAGCACTAGAAAAACAAGTTCAGGAAATGAACCTAACACCATATTATCAAATATTCCATTGAGTATTATTCAGAGAATGAACTATATGCACCATGGCGCCCCAGATCACTTTTCTCGAAGATCAAGGGAATTTTTGTAGACGATTTGGAAATAAGTGGATACGTCTTGGGGAACTTACCTATATGGCTGGTAAGCTTACGGATATGAGAATTTGCTAGTCGTCATACAGTTACCAATCACATCACAAACAGACTTTCTTCTAAACTGCATATGCAACCTAGATAATATTTGCTTTGATACATTCACTGAGAAAAAAGTTGCGTTCGATGGACGCAAAAGGCGTTGGCTCAACACATTTTTAGTGGTGTATATAAACAATGCAACTGGTGTGTTGATTTAATATATACAATTATGTTCACGTTTAGTATTGCGTCAAGATTGTTTTATGCTGGAGCAACACTATACTTAGAGTCACTCCAATGTTCAAATAACTAAATTCGCCAATTTCCATGCGCTTCACAAAATTAGCAGAGACTAGATAGAGTCGTATTTTGTCGATTCTCGGGGAAACCAGTAGGCAACATGACCCTTTCTTATGAGACGAATAACTAATGTGTAATATGTCTCAAATATGTCCACATTAAATTTAGAAGCTAACCGGACGGATGTGCATTAAAAAGATTGCCTCTGTAGACACAAACTATAACATATTTCGTGTTATATGAATAGTCAAACTGCTGCACTGCATTATATTTGGTGGAAATAATATAATATTAACGATAAATTAGTGTTGCTTCAATACAAAACGCGAACAGAAAAAGTAGCATTGAATCAAATACAATTACGTGTTAATTTAAACGAATTTTGAGTTAAGTCAACGCAAAAACGGTAACACATTTTTTTTTTTGCGTTGACTTAACTCAATCATTTTTCTCGGTGTGTGTGCAATTTGTTTTTATAACGTTGCCAGTTCTGGGAATAATCGATAATGCCATGTTTTGCCGTTAAAGCACATCAACTTTCTTATAAGTTCGAATTTTCAGTTTTACTCTTTTATTTCTTTTCACATTTTTAATTTTTTTACCGATTCAGAGCTAATGTTTTGCAGTAAGAAACGAAAGTGAAATTATTTCAGAGATTTTCCCTCGCTCTGGCTATACCCATGTTAACTTTTTATTTGAACCTGGATATCTTTCCCTCTAACTTAAAAGCATCAACAATCCTTTATATAAGAAAAGTACACCGAGAAAAATGATTGCGTTAATTCAACACAGTTTTTGCGTTGACTTAACTCAAAATTCGTTTAAATTAATACTTAATTGTATTTGATTCAATGCTACTTTTATAGTGCAGTGCAGCAGTTTGACTATTCATGGCTACATAACACGAAATATGTTATAATATGTGTCTACAGAGGTAAGTGGAAAGCAGTCTTTTGCATGCGCATCGGCCCGGTTAGCTTCCAAATTTAAAATGTACATATTAGACATTAGTTATTTATCTCATGAGAATGGGTTCATGTTGCTTACTGGTTTCCCCGAGAGTCGGCAAAACATGTTCTGCCTGGTCTCTGCTAATTTTGTGAAACGCACGAAAAGTGGCGAACATTAGTTATTTAAACATAAGAGTGGCTCTAAATATAGTGTTGCTCCAGCATAAAACAATGTAGGCGCTAAGGCACTAAATGTGAACATAATTTTATGTATTGAATCAACACGCCAGTTGCGTTGTTTATATACATCACTAAAATTATGTTGAGCCAACGCCTTTTGCAATCATCGAACGCAACTTTTTTCTCAGTGCAATATTAACTCTCTTGATATTTACAGGTCAATCAGTATCTTTCCGGTATTTTCTAAAATATTTGAACGATTGATGAAAAAAAGGGTAATGCACTATTTAATAAATCCAAACACTACAGCACACACAACATTCGGGTATCCCAAGGCTCAGTGCTTGGACAAACTCTCTTTCTGGTATTTATAAATGACGATGTACATTCAGTTGAGCAAATTGGTTGCTAGCTTGTCAATTGAACGTCGTGGTTGAACAAGAGGAAACATTAGAAAAGCTGTCGGTCTACCCAACTAATGACAAGTTATGTAATTGGTTTTCGGATAACAGATTTTGTTAATTGGGAAGATCACGTTAATTGTTTATGTGGAAAGTTATGTAGCACAGTTGATTGGCTGACGGTTGGTCTTCAGTTAGTATAACGTCGTACGGTCGGCGCAATATCCGTGGTTAGTCACGGTCGGTAGAGTGTCGCCAAAACCAATTGTGCTTTTCTAACGTTGGATATCGATTGGCTCTAGATCAGCAAAATCAATTAAGCGTTGATCGACAATCGGGAAATGATAATCAAACTACGCTTGGCAGTGAACACTTGTTGAACTAATTCAACCGGTGCAGCATCGGCTGAAAATCAGTTGCTAAGCGTTGTAAACGTGTCGGTGCACGTTTACAGCGCAAAAAAAGTTGATAGTTCGTCCAAGGGTCGGGTAAAGATGCGAGAACGTTGCGAGCCAAAGTTCGGGCAGTTGAATTGGTTCAACATCGACTTGCTTATGTCACTGAAATGTTTATTGCCAAGCTTGGTTGGATTATGACCAACGCTTAACTGATTTTGCTGACTTAGAGGCACCTCACCTAATCATAGAATTTTTTAAATACATATTTTTTTAATAAAAATGTATGATCCTAATTTTAGGAATTTGATAGAAGTGTTAAAAAATTCGACATTCTTTTTTATAAAAATGGTCAATTTTCATGATTTTTAAATTCGTTACAAAAGCGTTTTTATTCTTTCTAGATAAATAGAAAAATCATTAAACATTTACACAACAGTACAATTGCTATTTTTCATTATTATTCCTTTGTAATTGTGATCCAAATGAATAAAATAAATAATTTGATTCTACAGTGGAAAATAAACCATTTGATTTTCAAGGATTTCCCTCAACTACAAAAGAAAATTTAGTGGATAAACGTTGATTAGTTAAGACTAAATGTGTTCCGGGTTTGGACCGTGTCCCCGGACTGGAACTCGTTTAGTTTTAACTGACTATGGCCGTGGAAGCCCACGTTATTATTTCAAACGTTGATTGTGTGATGAAACTTGAAAACTCTATCTTATTTCTTAGTAAAGTCTAAAGTCCGTCACTTTCCGTACGTTTCACAGGCGTCAGTACGGGAGTAGTCGTTCGGGTGTGCAAATTGACGACCTTGTTATGGATGTAAGTGTAGAACTAGAGAGATTTATTCTATCCGGAAGAATGAAATGTCTTCAATATAATGAAAAATTTAGTTTACATTCAGCTTTCCCACTGCAAGCAGCGAATAGTGAAGAGTTTGTGCAAAGTGTTTTAAAACAGCCAGTAAAATTAAAGTAATGTCGGCAAGAAAAGAATTATCAACAGAAACGCGAGTTCAAATAGTGGCATATCACAACATCGGTAAAAGTAACCGAGAAATTGCTACATCATTGAAATTAAACCGTAGAACCGTGGATTATAATGTGAAAAACTATCAAGCAAGTGGAAGTGTATCGAATAAACGACGACCCGGACGGCCAAAAATAACAACAGCAGAAGATCGTGCTATGGTAATGACAAGCAAGCGAAATAGACGAAAAACAGTCCCAGAAATTGCTGCCGAAGTGAATATTTCGCGTCCAAAACCAGTTAGTGTCACCACAGTGAAAAGGCGTTTGCGCGAAGCTGGTTTGTATGGAAAGTTTGCTATGCGGAAACCGTTATTACGCAAAGCAAACAAAGGTAAACGGTTAACATGGGCAAGAGAACACAAAGATTGGACGTTGGAAGATTGGAAGAAAGTACTCTGGACCGACGAATCTAAATTTCTCACTTTTGGTTCAAACAGAAGGACATTTGTTCGTAGATCGAAAGGGGAACGAGCACTTGAATCCTGTATTATACCAACAACGAAACATGGAGGAGGATCAGCTATTTTTTGGGGTTGGCGGTGCCTCTGTGGGAGATTTGGTCAAAAGAGGTGGTATCCTGAGAAAAGAAGGCTATAGGGAGATTTTGGAGAGGAATGCTATCCCATCTGGAACACGATTAATCGGTGAGTACTTCGTGTTCCAATACGATAATGACCAAAACACACTGCCAAGATATGCCATGGGTATTTAGAACAGCTGGACCACAGAAACCAAATTATTGTTATGAAATGCCCCCCCCCCCAAGTTGCGATCTAGAAATTAAGCGAATTTAGCATCTCGAAGTTATTGAGATATGTAAAACAGAAACAACAAACATTTAAAGCCCATACAGAATTAAGATATGGAAATTGGTCAATAAGTTGGTAATTGTAAAACCGGCATTAAACAGTTAATCTTGATGAGAATCAAAAGTATATATCAGAGCGAATAAGAAAAAGGAAAGAGCGGAATTAAATAAGCTACCATAATAATTATGCGTATTTCGCAAGAGAGTTGACAACCGGAAAACGAAGATTATTGACCTGACCTCTACGCCGCTAAATTATTCTTCCTTTTGGCAACCTTTCTGATATGTACGACTTCTTCATAAGTGATTTGAATTGACGTCAGTGTGCTTTAAATTTTAAATTTTTTTCACATTTACATACGTCTTAGATTTATTGTTGCTATTTATCAATTCACATATATACATATGTAAGTTAGTTGGCGCGACGCTAAAAAGACCGGGATACCTATATTACATTACGTAATTTCGACATTATTTTATAATTGATTTATTTGGAACATTCTATAATTAAATTGTGGACATGAAGGTTAGCGGGTTCGAATATATGTTGTATACTTACGTAAATTATTTCTCGAACATTGTGGGCGTATCGTGTACGTATGTTAGTAGTCAGAATTCAGAATATATCAGCGCTCTAGACAAGTTGTCCTTAATAATTCAAGTTTTAAGATGCCATTAGGAAAAAAGCTACTATACTTAATGGATACGGAGCTTTTCAATTTTCAAATTGGTATTTAAGTTTACTTAATGTACCCAACCAACGAAGAACAATAGACACGTAACCCCGTTATAAACTCGGTTTCAAAAGAGAAAAATTATTAATTTTAATTTTTAAGAAAAAAAAAATCGGTAACTTGTGCTTCAAATGTTCGTTTTGTTAAAACAATAAAGGGTTATTATATTAATTTCTTATTGTGCAACTGTAGATCTCACGCGAAAAGAACGTCAAGTTCATTGTTAGCAATCCTTGATAGCAAATAAGTCGGAGTCCGCCTCATTATATTAGTTCTTCCAAATGAAGCCATTAGTGTTGAATTTTATGGAATCGGAAACAATACAATACGGCGTTCTTTATAAGTTTGTGTAAGAATTTCCTGCAGAGAACCTCATTACGCTTACTCAAAGAGCCCATATCAAATCGAGACAACATATCATCTTCTGATATGTTTCTCTCAGAATACACCCCATCACTCTTAAAGGAAAGGAATTATAAAAACTTACGTTGAATGCGCTCCAAATCTAAAGAATGTCAGAAATGGACAACGAATACCAAATTAATTATTCAAAACTAAGGCAAAATATAATGATTTAAGCAAGGCTACGTCTTGAGATGACTAACTGGGTCATCTCAAGACGTCACGAGTCCAAACCATAGCGGAAGGAGATTTCGCCCATTCTTCCCCCATGTTAGAGAAGTTCCCTTCTTAACCATTTGATGGGTAGCCGTGGCGACAACTATCGGTCCGTCAGAGTCTAGGCCGCCCAAGTGGGACAACTATCGGCCTCTTGGGGCAACTATCGACCAGCGATGGAAACGGAACCCACCGTCAGTGATTTAAGCCTACACTGGGGATGGCTGAGCTAAAGCCCTGTGTGCCGGGATATTCGGAGCTTGGGATTGAGTCAAATCACGACGGTTAGCTCCAGTACTAAGGTCCGGGTAAGGACCTACTGGCTTTTGGATGAATCCAAAGAATTCCTCAACCAGCTAGGATACGATTGGCCTCTTTCTCTGTGTATATCACATAACATGTATAACGCTTGAACACACAGTTGAAATGTGGGGGCTTGAAAGTGAAACTAGCATCAAACACAACCCTGAGGTCCACAAACTAAGCGTTGTGCATAAGGCCACTGCCGTCGATATGGAAAGGTAAGATGAGAGGCACTCGAGTACGAGTGTAAGATGCAACATTTGTTGATGTTTAAGTGCGTTTTCTTTTATTTCTTACACCATATTCAGAGTATATCCTAATGTCCTCAGCAGAACTTGAGAATAGGATAGTCCACTTGGAGAAGCAAGTCGTTAATAAAAAGTAGGAACAAGAGTGGACCTAAGTTAAAGCGCTGTGGGATCCCAGTGGTTAGCAGAAACTCTTCAGATGCATATCCATTCTAAGCCACATAGCATTTGTGCTAATGCCAGTATGAGCGTATCAGCTTAAGAAAGGAAGGAACCAAACCAAGGGCTGCCAATTTATGCAATAAGATTGTATGATCAATTAGATCGAAGGCTTCAGAAAGATCAGTGTAAATTACATACATCAACCTGACTGCGTCTATCCAAAACTTCACAAACATGTTGAGTTATTGTGGCTAAATTAGTAACTGTGAAGCGTTCAGTGATGAAACCTGTCTGACAGAAACCAATGAACAAGTACTGGTATAAATGCTTGTATATATTACTTTGTCATTAACTTTTGCAAAGTTTGATATTACAGATATTGATCTATAATTGGATAATAGTGTACTGTCACCCTTTTTATGAACTGGAATAATCCTGACTCTTTTCCATCTATCTAGAAACAGGTTAATAATAATTCGGAGAGGGAAGGCAAATACGTATCTACCATCACCAACCAAGAAACTGGGTAATAGGTTATCGTCCGCAGTACGTTTGCTAATTAGAGTAGCCATTATTTTAACCAATTCATCCTCATTTACTGGTGAAATATAACGTAGAAGTGAGTTTATTACAATAACGAACTACGTTTATCAAATTGAAACTTGTTTGTCAATATAATAAATATCCGGTTATTAACATATTTTGAGAGAAGCAAAACAAACTTTAAGGATTTTTGATTATGCATTAACAAAAATAATTCTTTACATCAATAAATCTAAAGTTAAAGTTAGTTTCGCCTCTGGCGTGGTCCGCACGTTGAGTTACCATGCTAACTGTTGCCATCACTCTCCTGAAGAAGCCCCATACCATTGTGGGCGAAACGTCGAGTTTTATTTTAATCAACAACATGACACGGTACAAACCCGGAACACGTTTAGTTTCAACTGACTCTGGCCGTCGGAGCCTACGTTTTTATCAATAAATCAGTTTATTATATCTAGTGTAAATACGAAAGGATGTGTTTGTCGATATAATAAAGCCATTTATTAAAATGATAAATTCTTTTATTAGATGAAAATGCAATGGTTGAAGTGCTTTTTGTCGATTTAATGCATGTACTCTGATAGAACAACAAAGAAATGTCAATGGAAAATATAGTTATTTTGAAATTTATTTACTTAAAATTTTAATAAAACGAACAGTAAGAATTATAAAATACGCAGAGAAGCGGGAAAGTTCCTCATAATCCTTGGATTAGTGTTGAAGAGCATCAGCTTCAGGTAATGGACAGTGTTATCGACTTCATTGAATGCCGTACTATCATGCCGGCGAGCAATAACTTATTCTGAATATAACTGAATAGTGTTAAGGTGACACGTTGAGCGCCGTGTGAAGCACGCGTGCCTCGCAACACTCATTGCCGCACTTTCGTATTGCCGTATTTCACTTGAACACATTTGCCTCATATTTGAATGGCAATGCTATGAGAAATAAAAGTATGCGACCTAGTGAACAAATAAATGTAGATGGCCAGGCTTCAGTTGTAATACTTGTTGCACAATAATGTGAATAACTATGCCTTCGTTTTTACCATTATTGCCTTTACAATGTTTGCTGTGTCATTTTGTTTTTTTTTTGGTAAAATGGTAACTAAACGCAGCAAATTCGTAATTAACAATTTAATTTCTCGTTCAAAAATAAGCAAAAAAAACAAAGTTGATTATAAACAAAAAAAATTAAAATGTTCACATCAAAAAATGAAAGACCATTTTATAACATGATCACTTCTTCAATTGTATCTTCAATATGAGTGGTGGCACCAATCCCTGTATGCACTCACTTCCTTGAATAATACTGCCAGTAGGTATTTGACGTGATGTGCTAGGCTCAACGAGAGTAACAGGTGTTCGTTTAGCGCCTTTTCTTTTCTTTTTTAGCACAGAAGAATCGGTAGAATCAGAAGATTCAGAAGAAACACTCCTTGGTTTGTAACTTTCTGAATAACTTTCATAATCTTCTTCCTCTGATACAATTTTTTTCCAAAGTGCTAACGAACGGGCTTGTTCTTTTTCATAATCCCCCATTTTAATATCTTTTACACATGTGAACTTTACAACGTAAGCTGACCGTATATATTAGCGTATACGGTCTGCTTGCTTAGCAAATTTGTAGGTCTGTGCCTGCAGAGCGTGGGGCAAGTAAGCACCGCGTGGCCTCTGCGTTAAACTTTTGGTCACCAGGCCGCGGATGCACAGTTGCCTCGCACTTTGAAATTTTATTTAGAAACAAAAACTTCAACATGTGATAATATCATAACATCCTTATGACACTTATAAAACGTTTAAAAGAAAAAAAAATGCGTGGGTCCAGAGACCGCAAAAATTCTTACCATTGTGGTGGTCAACGTGCTAAATAGTGTTTTCAAGAATATCTGATTTTGTTGCATGAATAACTTTCAAAATTTAACAAATTTGCAACTGGTAACTACCTGATATGTTAAGCTTATCAATGACACACTTGACGCGGTTTTAACTTGGAAAGTTTTTAGTAAAGGAAAACAGTAATCGCGGAAATTTTCACCAACTTATAACACCACCTATATTGATATTTAGTGGTGTTAAATTAATGTCACGAACTTGGTTCCTTGTGCCAAAGAGAATATCAATAAATACCAAAATATGGGACAAGCGATATTATTATGATATGGTTAAAATTCGATATGTCGTAAATACATATTTCACGAATAGGTAGTTAGAGCATGGGAACTATTAATTTAAAATATTTTCGCTTACGAAGCATTTCTGGTTAAACCGGATGTGGTTACCAACTTCTTCATTTTAAATGATATATTTTTTATCAGCTTAATTGATTGTACACATCGCATGTGTAAGGGCACTTTACCTTTAAAGTCAACTGTTTTCGAGATATTATTGTAATTATCTCGACAATATTTGGAAACGCCGCTTTTGTTGAAATTCAGTATTTAAGAATGTAATAAAGATTAAAGTATTTACATTTGTTGAACGAAATGGAACGTCATGTGTACGTTATCGTTACTAAATTTTTTACAAGGTGTTCACAAACTGTTTTAAAATATAGACATTTTCGAGCTGAAAAAACTATTGTAAAACAACAACATTACATGCAGTTTAAAGAAAGAGTCGTTAATGTACTTAAAGATACCATGTCTATTTGAGAAAATTGAGGTTTTTCAGTCTGAAAATATCGATATTTGGAAACAGTTTGTGAATATCCTGTGTAAAATTTAGTAACGATAACGATGAGATATGGATGACATTCCGGATCGTTCCACAAAAGCAAATACCTTAATCTCCATTACATTCCCAAATATTAAATTTCAACAAGAGCGGGGTAAATGCTCAAATTTCAATATCTCGAAAACGGGTGCATATCACTGAGTTTCCCGCCACCGAATTTTTATATTTTTTCCATTTCGAAGTTTTTTACCTGTTTTGTACCGTTTTGTACTATTTTGTACTGTTTATTTGTTCTTCGTTCTGAGGTATTAGCCATTTCCGATGGGGGGCCAGGGACATACCAGCCCCGCCCTCCCCTATAAGAGATTTTTAAATTTTTTTCTACATTAAAGTTTTGTACCTGTTCTGTACCGTTTTGTACTATTTTGTACTACTCATTAAACGTGTTGTACTGTTTTGTAGTGCGCATTAAAAGTTTTGTACCGATGCGACTCAGTAGACATAAGCCACTTAAGGCGTAAGTAGAAGTCATAGTGCGTGGATTTCGATTTTTTCTGTGCTAGTTCTTATGTTCTAGTTTTGTACGGTTTGGTAGTATTTTGTATTGCTCGTTAAACGTTTTATACGGCTTTTTACCGCGCATTACAAGTTCTGTACCAAAGCGATTTAGCCATAAATAAAAATAAAGAGCAACCAAATGTATTATCCCTTCATCAGCAATTCTGAACAACAGTCGAGTCTTGGTATGTCACGCAGGGGTACGACGATCGCCTGTTTTATGGACAGAATCTTTATATTTGTGCTAATTTCATTGGCATTGTGCATTGATGCAAAATGAATTGGAAATTAGTTTATTTAGGTACCACGACTTCTACTTTCACACTGCTTATAACTGCTGTGCAGTACAAATTAGTACAAGACTAGAACATGTACACTATCGTACAAAAATCGAAAGTACAAATCTACGTACTAGAATACAATTTCCCGAAATTCTATTACAACGCTAATTTCAGCATCATCAATCACGTGTATTTCCTAAAAGGAGATTGGTACAGAATGTTTGAGTTCTGGTACAAAATAATATAAAACAGATTAGCGCAAAAAGAAAATGAAAATTTTAATGCAGGAGCTGATATATCTTTGCTCCTCTTACCGGAAATTGTATGTAAACGGAAATGGTACACAACTTTCTATATTTGGTACAAAACTGGTACAAAACTTGTAGAAAATGCCTTCTGAGGCGGCCTTCCTAACGGAAATCGTTAATAACTTCTAAGTCGAGATGATACAAAATTTTTTATTTTTGGTACAAAACGGCAGAAAACAGGTACAAAACTTTGTTAGAGAAAAAATATAAAGATTCGATGGTGGGAAGGACAGGGACATGCACTCTTCGAAAAGGGTCACTTTAGGGGTAAGATGTCCTAATATAAATTATTTATATGCGATGTGAACAATCGATTAAGCTAATAAAGGGCGGACATACCATTGCATTTAAAAAAAGTTACGTAGTCCGATGCTATAACTACCTATTTCAACATTTCAGAACTCTATTCATGATAACATAATTAAAACTTCTAAGTAACGAATTTCGTGAAATACCCTGTTCGTCACTTCGATAATTCCATCATTTACGACTATTTAACTAACTTCCTAATAATTCATGCCTAATCACTTATTGCTTTGTTAGGAAAACAAGTCTCGTACCGTAGGAGGCACATGCAATAAAGTTCTTAGTATACACAATTATAGGTTCATAAAATGTATACATCACTTGCACATGATGAAAGTCGCGTATCAATTGTATCCTAATTGATCCGTCAACTCCTACCCATTAAGGATGACAGTCACACTTAAGTATGTATGCCAAGAACTCTTCTATCTCCGCATCATCCGGATTCATTAATTCTGACCGTATGCTTCTTGTATGCTGTAATTGATGAATGGTCTAGCGCGTACACCGGTTTCTCTTCCCCTTGGAGACTCGAAGTCGTAATGGAAAGTCACCGTAACAAGAAGTGAAACCTGTTAACCAATTAAAAATTAATTCTCGATTATCTAGTTTAAATTTGAAATATTACTAAAACAATAACCTTTAATGAACTCATTAATTTACCTTATTCTATTGGTTGCTTATAGACGATTGCGTAATGCTGTAATCGGTGACTTTAGTGGTGCAATGTTATTTATTTCAAGGTATCCATTATCAGGAGGATCACGTACGTAACATCAGGTTCGTAGAAATTTTCACTTTTCTACCAACATCTGGACACTATCTCAGATAGCACGTAGAATTTTGATGAAACCTTCACAGGAAGGTGAATGAATACATAATGAGATATTAGTAATTTATTTGTAATAATACTATCAAACGCAGGTGGAAGGTTTGTCATTACGATTACGGGAAAACACTTTTTTCTTGGCAATGATATGGTCTTGCATAAATAACTACTTCATAAAAAGTAAATTAGCAACTAGGTTGTTGAACTGTATAAATTAAATATTTGATCAGACGATTATAAACCGAATCTATTTAGAGACATTAGAAATGGTTGATATTGTTGCACAAATTGTTACGGAGATGGTAAAACTTAAAAAATCTGGTTTTCGTTGATTTTATAGATGTAATTAAATTTAATTGAAGAATTAAAATCTCACAACACCGCTTACAGGCGACGAAATCGTGGCCAAAATACATAAGATACACATAACATTTTTGCAAACGCAACAAAGATGCTGAAACTTTATTATGGAGGAGGTTTCTGTTACAATTTATTTTCTTGAATTGGGATTACGTGATTTTACAACAGAAGTTAGAAAATCTTGGCATCACCGGGATACGCTGATGATATTGTTATTATGTCCAAAGGGAAATTCCCTGGGACAGTAGCGATTATTATACGTAATGCACTGGCAAGAGTGGAGCAATAGTGTTTCAAAGAAGAATCCATAAGAAAAAAACAAAGTTGATTGCACCGACCTAGGCAACATTAAACTGTTTGGGTTTGTTATAATTAGTCAAGGAGGTGAAGTATCTGGACTCACCCTTGATGCAAAACTGAAGTGGAATAATCACTTATTTAAAATAATGAACAAGGCTACGCAGTTGCTCTGGCGCTGCAGGAGAGTTGTTGGTAAAACCTGGGGATTAAAACTAAAGGTGATCCATTGCCTATACATTATGGTGCTGAGGCCAACGATAACCTACGGTCTGGTGGAGAAGGACAGAAATGTCTTCGGCAGTGAGATCTCTCATTGCTGTCCAAAGGCAAGCATTGTTTGGGGACCATAGTGTGTCTCTCCCTTCTAGAATTTTTTGTGAAGGCGGAGGGTATGGCTGCGATCCCTAGATTGCAAGCTAACAGTTTTTGACAACCCAATGTTAGTGGTGGAGGGCAGACTGATATTACGGGGATGGTACTCGACGAGCCTTTGTTACAAATGCAATTTCAATACCGAATAGAGGCCAACCACGGAGTAATTTCAATGGTCCTGATGTCAGGGCACAGGAGTCACTGAGCCCTAAATAGGAGTTATCGTTAAGTCTGGGAAAGCACGCAACGGTTTCCCAGGCAGAAATGTATGCAATTGCAACCTTTTTGAAGTCATCGAGCCATCAAAGCAGTTATGAATCATATTATAAGGTCAAAACTAATGAAGAACTGTCAAGCGTCCCTAAATATACTGGCACAAGACAATAAGGTGGGCGTCAGGACATGGGCATCTTCAGGGCAATATATTAGTCGACGAATTAGGCAAGAAAGGTTCTGGGAAACACCTCACAGAACCAGAGCCCGAGTGTGAAATCACAAGGAATTCAGCTAGAAGGGAGACATGGTCTTGGTTGGAAAAAGTACGAGCAAAGAAATGGAGGTCAAGATCAGACGAAAGCTCTATTAGGTAGTGGAGCTGCCACATTTTCTGTTAACCCAATTAGACGCAACAAAAAAGAAATTAAGACCATTGCCGGGTTGGTGACGGGAGACTGTCCTCTGAAAAAACATGTATATAACAGGTCGAGTAAGTGAACCTTAGTGTAGAATATGCGAATTACAGGAGAAAACGGGTCACATAAAGGTATTCAGACAGAAGCATTTCATGGAGGATCTATTGGAGCCTTCGAAGGCACTGAAGTATCCCCTCGGCAAGATAATGGACTTTATATAAGACACGAAACTGCTCGAGTGGAATTGAGAGTTCCATCGGAGTTGGTACAAAGAGCTTTAAGCTCATGTGTCTGGACTATTGGCGTCCAACCCAAACTGTATGAATGAATGCCCTCGTCTATGTGTCCAAAATTTTTAGAAGAATCTGTTTTGAACTATCTTCAAAAAAGAGGACGAAGGCATACTACGCAACATTACTTGACACGCTGAAAACAGAAATTGCGGAAATACAATGCAGAGTCTCACTCTTGTCACACAATTGAATCGAATTGGGGTTGCAATTGATAGACCATTCACCCTATTCAATAGATCTAGTCCCCAGCCACTCTTTTCTGTTTCCTAGCTTCAACGTTTGTAGAAGACACGAAACATATCTAGTGGAACTGAGAGTTCCATCGGAGTTGGTACAAACAGCTTTAAGCTCATGTGTCTGGACTATCGGCGTCCAGCCTAAACTAGATGAATGAATGAATGAACGTTGAAAGAAATACTGGTATCGGAAAATTTCCGTTTATATTCGGTCACACAAGCTTCTATCGCAACCCCACTTCTCATGTGTCAACATGAGAATTACTCACTTTTTCAATAGTTAGTCCACGTGATTAAGTACACTTTGAGAAGGCTCTTCTGCTAATAGACTTAGTAACGTTCATATTTTCAGGACAGCACTTTTTCCTCGCCATAGTAATTAGTGTAAAGATTTTACTATTTTGTCCCCGAGCTACAGATCTAATAATGATCTAATAAGTTTCGTTTCTGCAAATATTGATAAAGCTTTACCGAGGGTGTACACGTCGATAGGTTTCCCTGTATCTTCTTGCACTATTATGAGTGGAAAATACCATACCTTTCAATACATTAGCAGCATCCAATTGTCCTTCTGCACGAAGCGATATTAGGGTAGTGCACCTTAGTTCTACAGAGCTAATTTCTGCCTTTTCATTACCTTTGATCCCTTGATGGTTTGGAACCCACCGCAAAGTACCGTGGTTTTTGTGTCGCAATTGCCTTAATTTGCGTATACATTCATGAATCAGACCAGATATGAATTTTCGTATGATTAGGCTTTGATAGCCTTTAGAACTACCTAATTGTCACTGAATATAGTTATGGTTGCGCTTCGTATGACGCACAAGTTCAAAGCAGAAATCTCTGCTTGAAGTATGTTGGTGTGGAGTTCTGTCATGAGGCATTTTAAGGTGGTAATTAGGTCCACTAATCCAATAATAAACATCTTCTGTTCATGAGCCTCTCTTTGGCTTTGAGGATCATATCCTTCGAAATCTGCATCAGATAGTTTAGCTGGGATCTTCAAGGGTTCTGAGATGCCCTTTAAGATCCCCAGGCTGCAGTCTCTTCATTCTACAAATAGTGAAGGCATTCAATATAGCCAGGTTTCTATTGCTGTTAGTGGTGCTTATTTTATATTTTAATGGTGCAATGTAATAAAAATTTAAATATCTTTCAAAAGAACCAGTCAGTTGAATGTTTTGTTTTTTTCTAATTAATGAAATATCCAAGAAGTTGATGCCATTTTCGTTATTTTCATTTTCTACCGTAAATTGTAATCAGGGATGGAATGGATTAAAAGTGTTAAGTATGTCTTTTCGTTGTTTGATAGGTATAGCTAAGATACAATTGTCCATATTTTTTCTTTTTTGTTTTTTTAGTTTCTTCAATACTCGTGTTTCCGATTGTTCCATGACTACATATGCAGTTACGGCTGAAATGGGAGAACCCATCGCTGTACCAAATGTTTGTTTATACGATTTATTATTAAAGTTGAAGCATGTGGAGTTAAAAAAATTCTACCTCTCTAATAAATTCGCTTTTATTAATGGTAAAACTCATTCTTTCATATATACACTTCATTATTTATTCCGTCGGAATGTTGGTATACAGAGAGACGACATCTAAACTTGTTAATTGGTATTCTTTTAGAATTTGTTTATTTATTTTTTTAAGTTTATAAAATCTCCCGAGTCTTTAACATGTAATTATTTCCCAGAATTTTTTGACAATTATAGAAAGGTATTTGAATAGACTGTACGTTGGGCTTTGGATGTTTATATTTATTATAAAATTACCTACTTACTTCCAGTAACTGGTTTCATGCTGATCTATTTAAATAATTTATAAGGTTGCTTAAACAAATCACAAAGTACTCACTTTCATAGTATGGGGCAGCTATTTAAACTGCTGAGGGAGTTGTTCAAGCTTCCTAGTGAACTGTACATGAAGTCGTTCGGGAAGCTGTTCAACTTGTTCAGGGATCTGGTTGATGCTGTTCCAGCTATTCAGGGAGCTGTTCAGCTCTCCGAATGGCTGAAAAACGTCCATTCCTCGGAGTTTCCTGTCAATTCTTCGAATTTCGTTTTTTACTTACGGTTTTCTTCCATACTTAATCGTCCGTATACCTACTGGAGTAATAAATCACAGTAAGCTGAGTTGATTCAAAACGTTGTAATGAGGGGGTTGGCAGTTGGCCCGAGATTGGTCCTACTACTCAATATGGTCACGAGCCGCTACTGAAGGAAGTCTCCTGTTGAAAAATAAAATACTTTGTGAAAAGTGAAACAAACTCTCTCATTAGACATTAATAAATGTATTTTTTACATTAATAAATCCGTTTGTTGTACAAGGTGGGCCAAATTCTGTACTTTTAATAGGGAACTTATATTTCTAAAGGAATTAGACAAAAACTGACCTAAGCTTCTGGAGCTCGATTTTAAAGAGAAATCGATTGGTGAAATCTCTGTTTTTATATCTTCCTTAATATAAGAAATACAGAGCGTTCTCTTAAAATGTGCAATTTTTAAAAACCCTTGTAACTTTTTTATTTGTGAAAATGCTTGATTTATATAAAAACTATATTAGGGCGCTTTTTGACTTGACTTGTGTTTTTTTATGTGGAACACCCTATATATTTTTACACTATTGAAAAGCATATAAAATTACCTTTAGAATGACATAACGCACTGGATTATTTAAACTATTTGTTTTTCTTCATTTATCGAATTTGGTCCACTCTGTATATACGAAAGTATTTGTTCATCGATATAATAAACAGCCGTTTATTAAAATGATAAATTCGTTCGTTGGGCCAATTTTCATAAAAAGATTGTTTACATTAACGTACTTCTTTATTGTATTTACGTATCATTTTCGCTCACTGTAGCTCTTTTTAAAGGTTTCTTTTTACGTATTTGAATTGTGGGATCTACTTTTCTCTTTGAAAATTGAAGATGATTGAGATAAATTAAACAAATATGTGTGTGCGCGGGTTAATATTTATTTTAAATGAAGTTTTGAAATTATAAAATTTCGAAAATCCCTTTTTTTGCTACAAATACAAAAAAAAAAAAAATGTTTTATTTTTGGCCAATTTATTTAATTCTCGGTATCTGAGATGTCGTAGTCTTTGAATCCAAATCCAGAAATCCTTGCAAACCTGGGTCCGAGTGATCCCAAATCCGTATAAGGTGAAAATTTATTCAATCCAAGGTCCAAATGTTATTACTGAGCGTAGATTTGAAGTGCTTTTCAAGAAGATCCCATTAAGATATTTAATTTTTAAATGTTTCCTCGAGTAATGTTGAAAAAGGTGTCGTTGTCGAAAGAGGATTGTTTATTTTTCTTTCATAGTTTGCTAAATCGAATAAATCATATGACACCCTTGATAATAAGAACCATTTAAATTGACTTGTTACTCTATGGGAACGGTGTGCATATTTCCTGGCACGGCCTCGTCAGGTACGTTAGTTTCCATAAGGAGGATACTAATTTTGATTTTAACATTCGAACTACAGTAGGCTTGTCTGAATTTGAAATGATTTTGATTTCTCGAAGCACAGGTTGTTTAATTGACTCTCTTTACATAATGTATAAGACGAGAATGTACACTCAATCCGGGGAAAATTGGAACACTTTCCAATCTAAATAATTATATATTGTTCATAGAGGTTTGTTCACTTTGATAATTTATTTGAAACGCTCTGTATAACGGCAGATTAGTTTATTATGGCGGTGAGGTACTACTTGTAATACAAAGAAATCATTTTATTATTATTATTATTGCATTAAGGTATAATATTCCTCAGATAAAAAAATATTGAGAAGATGAGGATGTTAATAAATATTTCTTTTGAATTCAATGAATGAAAATCGCCACAGAAATGCGGACGTGTTTGCCTTGAACAATATTTTAATAGGAATTTTGTTGAATTTAATTTTGAGTTATTTGCACAGCAGCAATAGAGTATAATCAAAAAAAAATCAAATTACAAAAATCTTTTCCTCTAAAATTGATATAAAAATATTTTTAGATCCCGTTACATGGTTACATTATTACAATTCTAATTCGAACATGTCGCCTTCTCGTCACGTTTCCCCCGCGCGAGCAACGGTGACACCAACACGTGTCACACACGCATCAGATGCCGGGCCTCTCTCGCATGATGCAATCTCTCGCCGGAAAAGCGACATTCGGCCACGTCACGGCCGTTTCGGAATGTCAAGTGTGTTCCAACCAGCCTCCGACGCCCCGCTCTCCACGCCTCGGTCGCCCGGCCGACATAAATTAGAAAGTGATTTCGGCGTGAGCGCGCGCGAGAGAGACCTACGCTAATGTGAATGGCGCGTTACCTACCTGGAAAATGATAAAGCGCGCCGATAAGGCGACTACAGCGGCGGACGACCAGCTGCCATGCGCATGGGGGCTCGCCGCGGCGCACCCCTGCATCTCTCTTGCTTCTAAGCGATAGCCGTCTCCGTTTCGCGTTCGCGTTCCCCCGTTTGATTCATTAAAACGCGTCTCATTCATTCCGACCGCGTATGGTTTACTACGCATCGCAACGATCAATGTGTGCACGAGGATCGGCGAATAAGACGGATAGATAATAAAAAATTCTCAAATCGCACAAAAAACTGGATTTATGACATGAAACCGGTGGTCACCGGGGTATTGAAATATAAAAGAATTTTGTGAGATAAAGGACGCCTTTCGTTTGTTAACTTGATCTCACACAAACAACACCAAAGTATCGGCACACTCTGCACTGCACAAGTTTAATTAATCAGTCCGGGACACCTGTTTCGAGGATGCGTCGATCCTCATCGTCAACCGAAGACCGATACTTCTGTGTTGTGTGTCATACTACCCCACAGTTCTTGCTATCATTATTGATCTCACACAACGTCATATTTCCACTAATATTTATATATTTGGAAATTTATAAACACTAAACGAACCTCCTCCATAATTCCCGAGTATTAGAAGTTCAACAATACAGTTCTCGATCAGCCTTCTGATATTGTGCAGGCCTCTGCAAACGTGTTCTCAAATGGATATACCACCAACTTCTCCAATAACACCAGTAAAGCCAGTTCAGATTTCAACAGCTGTTCTTTCAATATCGGGTACTTTTCAGTCCAAGATCTTCTGCATTGTTTAAACGAACTCAAAGGAACTTTGGTTTCTGGACATGATGAGATTTCAAGCTTTCTCATGCATGATTGTGCTCCGGTGTTATGCGAACCTCTTTGCTTTATTTTCAATTTGGCCATTCGCACATCTACTTTTCCATATTATTGGAAAATTAGCAGGTTAACACCAGTTTTCAAAAAAGGCGAAAAGCATTCCATACGTTAGACCATTACATCCTAATAGGTAAATTATCTGGTATTGGTTTTTCATCTAGCTTTATTACTCTAATTCAATCCTACCTTCATAACCAATCACGTTATGTCCATTATAATGGATTTGTGGCACACACATTCATTGCTTCTAGCGGCGTACCTCAGGGCTCCAATTTAGGACCGCTCCTCTTTAACATTTATATAAATGATCTTCTACTTTCATTGGATTGTAATACTCTTGCTTACGCTGACGATCTAAAAATTTATAGTACTATTAGCTCTTCCTCTGATTCTTTAAGTTTACAGAGAAATATTGGAGTCATTAATGATTGATATTGTACTGACAAAATTCATTTAAACATTAATAAATGTGCGGTCATCCGAACTGCAAATATTTAATTATAACGTCTAGCACTTCCATCCCAAGAGTTGACGTTTTTAGGGATCTCGGAGTTTTATTTGATTCCCAGCTCTCGTTTTCTCCACATATTAATGCTATGACTTCTGCTGCATCTAGATCGCTCGGATTTTTGTTCAGAACCTGCAAGAATTTTTATAACAGTTGCGTCTTGAAGTCTGTCTACTCCTCACTCGTCTGCTCGAAACTGGAATATGCGTCAATTGTTTGGTACCCATATTATCACTACCACCAATTATCAATTGAGCGAGTCCAGAAGAGATTTCTTAAATATCTTTCGTATAAGTCTGGTGGCATTTATCCTCCTCGTGGTACAGTTTATACCAATTCACTCTGCAGACATGATTTCGACTCGCTGTCACATCGCAGAGATGCAGCTAGCGCGAAATTTCTTATTAAATTAGTAAACCAACATATTGATTCCCCGCGTTTACTATCTCGGGTTTTTTTCATCATACCCCATTACAGTCATAGATCTGCAGACACTTTTTTTACCCCTACGGCACGTACCAACATGTTACTAAAAGGACCACTAACGCATATGTCCAAAAACGCGAACCACTTATACAGTGACCTTTTTTTCATGCGTGAAAGTTTTCTTTTTTTTCCATTCATCATTGTACTTTTCTTTTACTTTTTTCCACCGTAATGCCTTTATTTCCTGTTAGGCTTTAGGAAATATTAGTAGTACAACTTTTTTTTGTCTCCCCCCTTTTTTTTTATATTACATTATTTTGTATAATTTTTGATATATATATATTTTTTGTATACTGTATTTTATTTCGTTTGTTTTTATATTTTGTCCTGTCATTGGATTTTTTTTTTGTAAATCTATTGGGCAATAAAGTTTATTATTGTTATTATTATTATATACCCATATATATATATGGGTGGGCGAAAAATGAAAATTAGTGTTCGAGATAGGATTCTAAGCAAAATATTGGAAATAACGTTTTTTTCGATTGGCCTTTGTTTTGGAGATATCGAGGCAATTTTCTGAACATATATTTTTTGTCCATAAAATTAATGGTAAGTCATGGAGTCAAAGTGGAATATGCCGACATTATTTTTGTTTACGGCTTTTGCAACAGCAATGGTTTAGAAAGTTGTCGGGAATATCAAAGAAGATTTCTGAATAGACGTCACCAATCTCGCTGTGTATTATTCAATGCATATCAAAGACTGCGACAATGTGGAATTGGTAATCGTCATACTGGTGGTGAAAATCTACGATGGAACGCTGCAACAAAGGAAGAAGTAATTGATGCAGTGCTTGACGAACCGAGTATTTGTATCAAAGGAATTCCTCCCATTTGCAAGTTTCTCAAAACTTCTTTTGGAGGACTCTAAACAGACTAGTTTTGCATCCTTACTATTATCACCGTGTCATCACTTACAACCAGTAGATGAAGTACAAAGATAAGCATTTTCGTGATGGCTTCTCGAAAAGCACGGACAAGATCTTAACTTAATTCGCTCCATTTGTGATCCGATAAAGCTACATAAGAGACGGCACACATTGAGCATATATGGTCAGTACAAAATCCGCACGTATTTCGAAGACATCGTTTGCAACACAGATTTTCAACGATCGTCTACTGGCAATACGAATTCTACCGCATTTGCGTGTCGGATAATCACTTCCACGAATTATTAGCAGATGTTCCACTTGCATTGCGTAATGTGATGTGGTATCAACACTATGGTGTGTCACCACATTCTGTGAGAGTTGTTGTCGAATGGCTAAACAACCATTTTAAACAAAGGTGGGGTCTAGGGCAGACGCTTGCTAGGTCGCCAGATCTAAATCCATTGGATTTTTACTTCTTGGGCTACGTAAAACAACTAGTTTACGCAGAGGAAATTCGCAATGAGGAGCAATTACGAGAAAGATTTATGAATGCTGCAATTAAAATGAACAAGATTTGGCTGCAGTTTATAATCCAGTACTTTTAGGTTGCCAGGCTGGCGGTTGACTTTTCGAATATGAGTTGCGAGTTCAAGTTTTGCCTTCTGTGTAATAGTTACAGTTATTAAATAAAGTTTTCATATGACCTACTATTAATTTTTTGTGAAACTTAAAATTATACCTTTCACAAGTTTGACTCTCCAAAATAAAGGCTGACCGGAAAAAACGTTATTCCGAATTTCTATTTTTCGCCTCTTCACCTTATATGGATGCTATATTCAATATATGTACTACGCAAATAAATTATTTCTCTTTTTATATAAATGCTAAATAGCTGACTAACAACAACAATTAACAATAGTAATCGAGAAAAGCCCCCACGTTTCTTCCTCCGAAAGGTCTTCATCTTCAAGGTCTTCTTCATCGGAATATTCTTCAGCAAATTAAACTTCTTCGGTTGCATCCGCATCTGGCTCGACAGAGAGAAGTAAATCTATTGTATGGTTTTAACATTTTTCTAGGAGTAGCTCTCATGCTAGTTATCAGAGGGAAAGTTTAGCAATACTCTGAACAAGAAACAAACACGTCCGTTTGTTTCTTGCTTCAGCTGCTTCCTCTAATATCATGCCTACTGGCAAACTTCTTCTATAATAATGAACATATATAGAAGCAGTTTATGTCACTGAAAGACATAGGTTTTGTTCGACATACAATTTCACCACTTCCATACAGTACGTATCAAATTTATTTATCTTGAAACCGCTTGATATCGCTTCTAAAATTATTTTTAGGCGGTATATAGGACGAGAATCTGTAGAACGGTTAGGATCCAGCTTTAGGCACATCCACCAATAATCTCATTCTTTTTTTAAGCTCCTCTTGTATTTGCACTTTCGTTTACTTCACGATTTCTTTGTACGTGTCTCTCTTTATTTGTCATTTCTTGACAGATAAAAATTCCGTTAATCACATTAAATTTTTCATTTTCTTTTTGCGTTAATCTGTTGTACTTCGTTGTACTGGAACCCAAATATTTTGTGCCAATCTTCTTTAGGAATTAAGCATGGTTGACGGTGCAGAAATCTGCATTGTAACAGAGGTTCGGGCAAATTTGTGTTTTTAAGTCCGCAGTTTGGTTTAGTTTTATATTGTTTTGTACCGAGCACCAAATGCTGGATTTGTACTGTTTGTACCGAACATTGGGCATTTTTTAATAATAGTAATAATAATAATAATAATAATAATAATTTATTTCCTACAGGTAAAACCCAAGGACAGGAATTGTATAACTAAACATTACACTTTACGAACACACAGATAAAAAAATAAAATACGCTAAGTGAAGATCAAATGCGATAAAGGTAAAAAGTAAAGTAAACAGCCTATAAATTAACGATAGCTTCAGCTATTGTTTTAAAAGAACTAAAGTGTACATCACAGAACTCAGAAATTTTGTTATAATTGTTGCACATTACAAACACTGGTGACTTAACTGAAACATTTGTTCTAATCCTTGGACATTTAAACATCCATTCATAACGTGTTTCTAATCTAGGAACATTAAAGTTAATTCTACTTAACAACCACGGACAGTCAATATTGTTGTGTAATAGCCCAAATAAAAACTTTACACTTAATACACTACGCCTTTAACACGACGAGACAAAACCTAGTCTGGATAACGTAATATCATAGTCTAGTCCTCTTTCTGGGTAAACTCCATCAATTTTGAGTAACAAGTACTTTAAGAAGCGCCTTTGTACGAATTCAATATTATTTACGTGAGTTTGGTAAATTGGAGACCAAACCAACGATGCGTATTCCAATTTAGATCTAATAAAGCAGTGTTAAGCGTCTGATGTTATTAAAATCGCGGCCACTTGTACGGGTAGAGAAAAATGTCCGGTATGCGCTCTCAATTGTTGCGTTTATATGATTGACAAAAGTAAGTTTATTGTTGAAGGTTACGCCCATATCTGTAATAGTTTGAAATCGTTGAAGATCTTCACCGTTTAACTTGTACGTAAAATTTATAAAGTTGTTACTTCTCCGTTATGACACAGTTTTACACTTATTAACGTTGAGTTTCAAATGATTATAGCCACACCAATTATTAACTGCTGATATATCTTTTTGTAGTTTAATGCAATTCTCAAAAGATCTCACTTCTCTAAATATTTTCAAATCTTCAGCAAACATTAAGTGCTCACTATTAATAGCGTCAGTAATGCCATTTATAAATAGTAAAAACAAAACTGGATCAAGATTGGACCCTTGTTGTAATCAAGAGGTCATTTAGTAAATATAAGGGAAGTAGTTATTCTCTAAAATGCGTTTGAACAAAATATGGCCCTGAAAAGAAACCTAAGGATATAACAATAAACAAAAAAGAACTTCGTATTTTGTTTCAAAAGTTCAAATACAAGCTTGAGTCATCTTTCCAAAAACTACTTCCATTCTGTTTTATTTTTAAAAAATGTTGATTATCTTACAACGCGAGGTACAAGTTACAATCTTCCTTGATAAAACTTTTCTTAAACTAATAAATACCTTTATCGTCATTTTTTCATTAATTACAGCATATAAGATGGCGTGCCGGCTACCAAATTTATTTTATAGTTTAAACTATAGATAATCTACAAGTGTTACGCTACAAATTTCACTAATAGTTTGTACAAAAATTACGATAAGATAATTTATCACTTACTTAATAACATCGGCGACAGACGACAAATAAAAAAAAGAAAACATGCTACACACATTCTCTCATCCTGAGATAAACCTAAAATTCAACAGAAGTGAAGATAATGAGATAAGATCGTACAAAAACGTATTTGCAGATTCTAATAGGTCTCAGATCTTTCGCTGACTCATCCGCAGCTACCTGCTGATTTTAAGAAGCGTAATCATCTCGGCAGTTCTCCAGATGAGGGACTGCGGGACATCTTCCAGGAACAAAAAAAACATGGCATTGTCGGTGGTCACTGGTTGTGTAATAGGAAAGCATTAGCAACTTGTATGCTTGTCAAAACATATAAACAGGTATGTACCTACCCCTTGTCTCGAGGACCAATTATGTCTTCGGGGAATTAAGGATAATGCGTCGATGACGTGGGTATAAGGGTTTACGGTCTATATAATTAAGAGACCTTCCACGAGAAATATGACGCAGATACTTAAAAATGTAGTAAATCGCTGGGTTACCGCGCTAAAAAGTGAACTACCTCTTAAAATAGATTTTTTTCCAGTGAATGCTTGGTATTACACACATAACTCACTACATCATACAGTTTGTTTCGAAGTTGTGTATTGTAAAAATTAAGTTAAAAGTTAACCTCTTAAGGTGACTCCTAATGCCATGTTAGTGTCTTCGTTGAATGACTTTCGTTATATGACTTCACAAATTAACTGGTTTTAAGTGATATTGTTTATTTTTTTGATGTTAAAACAGTCGACAACCCTCTACCTTCCAAACGCATAAAAACGTCGGTAATGCTAATACATCCTGACTTCGAAGAGGTTTGTGATTTTATGGTTGCTTCTTATTATTGACGTCATCGTATATTTAATTTGAATGGAGCTAGGTTGTTCACCATCACCATTGTGACGATGGTGATGGTGAATATGAAGATCATGTTTCTGTACATTTTGACCTTGAAGGCGAAATATCTACATCTGATTACTCTCGTGCATTCAAAGCCCGATGAAGAAGTTGTTGATAATCCATCCTCAATTTCTTCTGGTACATAAAATTACATTACCAGAATATTCTTTACAATTAACGCTATATTCATATTGTAGCTAGAAATTTTACAGATTACCCACGTATCTTCGATATATGCTTTTCTTCTAATGTACAGTGGCGGCCATATAAATAGCAGAGGTAAACTGATATGGATGAATTGATAAATTTGTAAATGTTAACAAGTGATTTATTTAACTTAGCTTAACAAAAATGTAGCAGATGGCATGCAGTTTATAATAAACACACAATATTTTATAAACTTCAAGATGAACAAATTAAAAAATAAATATATTATTTTTTAAGTGGGCATAGAAATAGCACACTTAATAACAATAACGAAATACTGTATTATTTCTCTTTTTTAATTCTTTTTTGCTTTTACATTTAATATTTTATTGGAAACCCTTTACAAGCCAATATTGCTGCACATCTTCTCGGCACACTTTCAACTAGTTTTCGACATTTCTCTACAGGAATGTTATGCCAGGCTTCTTCAATAGTATTCCATAATTCGTCTAATGTCGCTGGAGATTTAGACTTTATAACAACTTCAACATCCCCCCGTAGATTTTCTATGGGATTTAAATCAGGGCTTTGTGCAGGCCATTCCAACACTCGAATCTGTTTCTCCACTAGCCACTGTTTTATGGTCCTCGCCGTATGTTTGGGATCATTGTCGTGCATTAAACCCCAGGTTACTGGAAGAAATTCATCAGCATATGGTTCCATCACGTTTTCTAAAATGTTGCGATAAACATACTGATCAATTTTTCCTGCAATTCTGAATATAGGCCCTACACCACGCCACGACATAGAAGCCCATACCATTACGCTTCTTCCACCGTGTTTCAATGTTTTTATAATGTACCTAGGGTTGAATCTCTGATTGATGGGTCGTCGCACATACATTTTTCCGTCAGACCCAAGTCGGTTGTATTTGCTCTCATCTGTCCAAAGTACAGATTTCCAGAAAGAAAGCGGCTTTTCTTTGTGCATTTTCGCAAACAGTAATCTTCTTTTACGGTTTTTATTTGACACGAGTGCCTTTCGTACTGCAATACACCCATGTAAGTTAAATTCCTTCAGCCGACGTCGTATTGTTCTTCTCGAAATATCAATATCAAATTATTTATTAAATTCGGCTTTTATTAGCTGTGCGAAAAGGATCTTCTTGACTTAATCGACGAATAAGGTTGTCTTGTCGTAAGGTTGTTTTACGAGTCCTAATCTTCCGTTTCTTGTTTTCTGAAGTTTTTTCTGTCTGAATATGCTTTATCGCATTTTGTATTAATTTACGTGAACAATTTAATGTTCGTGATATTTCTGAAATTGATATGCCCTTCTCTTTCATTATTATTAACTCTCTTTTCTCTGGTATGCAATGTTTTCCTCGTCCTATTATACTAACATTTTTGCTATTAACAACACGTTAATTTTAAAAGTGGTAAGTACACCACTTTTCTGGTACAAAATAACTCGAACCGTAACACTATAATAAGATTCCGCTACAGAACCGACAGCTGTGCTATTTATGTGCCAGCTAGAAAAGTGAAACTATTTTCTTTCATTGAATGCCGAATTATTGTTCTGGAATACGTAGCTAGGGGAAGTACACGCAACCTTCGCGGGGACTCTCACGCTAGTTTAATAAAAATTTAAACGGAAACAGCTTGAGCGGTTAATTCAAATGAAATTTGATGCTTGTGCTATTTATGTGGCCGCCACTGTACATATATTTCCTTTTATTAAGAAGCCCGTTACTATTCATTTGTGCACTCGACTAAGCAATAAAGGAATGTCAACAAAAAATTAAAAAATTTTTAATTGAATACAACAATCTGCAAACAATATATATGGACGCCTGTGTCTTTGCTGGTGATCTAGTGATTTTTGCAAATTCAGGTGATAGGTTGGAAAGAAATCCAAAAATTTAGACTGAAATTAAATACGGAAAAGACAAAATGAATTGTCATAAGCAATAATAACATTGAAATAAGTACGCAAGTATGTAAGAGGAGAAGATATAAAACAAGTTAGTAACTTCAAATATCTGAAAAAAAAACAGTAGCAGAAATTTAGATGATGAAATGAACGCAAGAACAGAATCAGCAAATAGAATGTAAAGTTTATAAAGTATAAAGAATTGTCCAACGAAACGAGAACTGGGTATTAATAGAAACACATACGAGGAGAATGCAAGAGGCAGAGACGAGAGTGCGGATAAAGAGACGTAGTAAGGACATAAGAAGGGATTGAAAGTTAAGACTGAAATATGAGACTGCAAAATTCGAAAAATTGTTGTAAATTAAATTACTCTGTAGAATTAGATAACGGTAGAATATGGAAGACAAATCCGGAAAATTGGAGAAGAAGATCGATGTACCAAAGTCAGAAAATGTTGATGCAAGGAAAAAGACGACGAGAGTTGTCAAAACGGAAAATACAGAATGTAATACTGAAGATGCAAAAATGTAAGGATCTACTCTCTTTGCGGAACTTAATTCCACAAACTTACCAGCAGATATCGCTCTAAGCAATCCTGAAGATTCAAAACTTAATGGTACACCCTTGCGTAGATCGAACAAAAGCTTGAAAGCCCCGCGTAAGGTTAGATATGGTTATAATTGGCTGCGCGCCAATTGCAGTGAGATAATTTTACTTGCCATTGCCATTGCCATTACTGTCCTCTTACAACTTATATTGGTTACTAGACACCTAACTGTACTTTTCCAACAGAAACCATCCAAGATAAAAAACTAGATTAGCATTGTCATTTAGAAAGGATGGAAGATAAGAAATAAGTGCAGAAAGTAAGGAAGGGACGAGAAAAACTGATAAAAGAAAGAAAGTAGACAGGAACAACAGAGGGAAACTCGACACCATAAAGAGTAACAAGAGAACCGGATTATGTTACGTTAGTCCAGTTATCCACGGAATTGGTTGTCGCAAGATTTCAAACAAAAATTGGGTTTGGTGGTTAGCGCAGGCGCATATTTATCTAACATGCGGTAAAAACTCAGTTAGAGCATTGCAGCGATACCGTCTGTGCTAATTTGTCAATTTTCTAATCGCAGATACTTTAATTTAATAGAAGGGAATTTTGAAATAATAACGTAGGTTTCCACGGCCAGAGTCAGAAAAAACTAAACGTGTTCCGGGTTAAATGAAAACTCTACGTTTCGCCTACAATCATATGGGACCTCTTCAGGAGAGGGAAAGGCGGCAGGCAATAGTTAGTACGGTAACTCGACGTGTAAACCACGCCAGAGGCGAAAATCAATTGCTAGCAGGCAGACATTTTGAATTTACTTATTGCAAAAAACGTATTCTATTTAATTTCGCTCTTGATCTCATACATCGATGATGTAATACACACGTTGGAAATATCTAACTGTACTTTTCCAACAGAAACCATCCAAGATAAAAAACTAGATTGGCATTGTCATTTAAAAAGGATGGAAGATAAGAAATAAGTGCAGAAAGTAAGGTAGGGACGAGAAAAACTGATAAAAGAAAGAAAGTAGACAGGGACAACAGAGGAAAACTCGACACCAGAAAGAGTAACAAGAGAACCGGATTATGTTATGGTAACTCAGTTATCTACGGAATTGGTTGTCGCAAGATTTCAAACAAAAATTGGGTTTGGTGGTTAGCGCAGGGGCATATTTATCTAACATGCGGTAAAAACTCAATTAGAGCATTGCAGCGATAGCGTCTGTACCCTAATTGTCAATTTTCTAATCGCAGATACTTTAATTTAATACAAGGGAATTTTGAAATAATAACGTAGGTTTCCACGGCCAGAGTCAGAAAAAACTAAACGTGTTCCGGATTAAATGAAAACTCAACGTTTCGCCCACAATCATATGGGACTTCTTCAGGAGAGGGAAATGCGGCAGGCAATAGTTAGCGCGGGTAAACCACGCCAGAGGTGAAGATCAATTGCTAGCAGGCAAAAATGTTGAATTTAGTTATTAAAAAAAACCTACTCTATTTAATTTCGGTCTTGATCTCATCGATGATGTAACACCTGAATCAATGACTGCAGAAAAGGGTGTTAGAGGATGAGTTTTGAGAAAAATACAAGAGACTGACCGCAACACATACCCTTCCTGTACGCTCAACACTTACGAAATGAAAATGAATTTCTTCTGCGCTCGATCGGTTAGTATTCGCCTAAAGAACGTTAATCCGCATTATACTCAATTTTGACTAAAATGGCGCTTATACTCATCGATGCATCTCTTTTCCTTTATTTAGATACAATGTTTTGGCTGCCCCTTTATTAAACATTTGAGGTCGAATTAAAATCAATCAATCCGTAACACGACACCAACGACACAACTTTGTTTACTAAAAGTAAATATGTACAACTTGGTAGTAATTTGATACGAGTAATCTGATAAATCTCCTGAACTGAGACCACGCACGATAATATTTATCTCATAAGAGTAAGGCTTTCGTCACACATCGTAGGGATATTTCGACATAAATTGCACATCATCTCTTGCAGTTATATTACGCATATTTTGTGTTACTATTTACTGATCGTAGCAAATATTTTCGAGCGTGCATAGTTGAATGGCTACACACGCAATCCATTCGTAGTAAATAAACACCGTATCTACGTAAGTACGTATCTACATAAACAGAACTCGAGCGATATGTTTCCTTCAATGGAATGCGCTGAGTTGTCCAAATCACACATGCATTTGCACGGAATTGTTTATTTACGTATATTCGACGTCAAGCATAAAGAAAGCTATGTTACGTTCCGTTTCATTCCGGCAATCGGTGATAGTTGAGCAAGATGGATCTGAAAGTAGAAGGAGTAGAAAAAAAAAGAATACCAAAAAATATTGCGAATAAATGTTTTTGCATTAATTTCATGTTTTCCCATTTCTATCAATTTCTATCAATAGAGATGTTTGACTTTAAAGACGTCCTTAAGAAAAAATCAAGGGGTTTAAGCTCTGGGGACCCATATTGGCCTTTCAGGAAATCTACGCACAGGATGCGCAAAGTGCGAAGGTGTACCGCTTTGCTGAAACCAAATATCTGTTACTATTTAATGTAACTCAGCGATTATCACTGTACCAATTCCTTAGTTATTCAAGGCGTGCTTAAGAAATATGGCATTAAAGCTCAATTCATTGCCCGGAACTGAACGAAAAAACAGAACCTCAGCGAGATGCATGTTATTAGACACTAAGTTGCCACACAAATATAGGGGTGAAGCAGTTGTAACTGCCAAATAGATTGCCAACCAGATCTAGAGAAAAATCACCGTATGAGCTTTGGACAGATAAAAAGCCAGACGTGTTGCACTTAATAACTTCTGGAAGTCAAGCTTTTGTACCAAAAGAAAAAAAGATTAAAGTTTGAAAATAAAACTAAAAAGGAATAATGGTCGGCTACAGTGAAAAAGCATACCGAATTTTAGATCCGGACGCAGACAATGTAATTATAAGTCGCGTTTAATGAGTTTCTTAATCAATCTTAATCAACGCAAGTGGATTGTCAATAGTCAACATATGCGATTGAAGCGAAAACCCAAGAGGAGGGAATTTTAGATGATGAAGAGAAAAAGGAAGTTACAAGATGTGGAGGAGAATTTCGAAGATTACATCACCTACGATACTTTCTGCGTGCCAACCAGCATGACAGAAGCCAAGTCGAGCCTCGATAAAGAAGAATGGGAAAATGAAGCCTGGATATTAGTTGATCCTCCATCAAATAAAACTAGAGTGCATAACAAGTGGGTGTTTTGTGCAAAGAAGGCTCCTGATGGCCCCATTTACTGCCCAAGGGTTGTAGCCAGAAGTTTGAAATTGATTGATTCGAGATTGTTTTTCCAGTTGCTCGAAATTTTACAATAAGATTCTTATTGTCGTTATCACCAGAATTAGGTTTAAACATTGATCACCTAGATGTAGAGACTGCTTTTCTCAATGTAAAAATTGATCAGGAAATCTTTATGAACCAACCAGAAGGTTTTATTTTAAAAAATAACTAACTTAAGTATTTGAAATAAAGAATTCAAAAACGTTTTAATAGACTTAAACTTTAGACAATCTATCTACGAGCCATGTATATTTTTCAAAGAAGTTGATAAGTCTATCATGATTGTTGCGCTGTACGTTGATGATTTTCTAATTTATTCAAATTGTTCAGTTTTGAGTAACACTCTAAAACAAGACAGTTTAAGCTGTAAAATTTAGGTGCAGCAAAGCGTCGTTAGGTTTCAATGTAGATTTGAACAAGCAATAATTCAATTAAAATTGATCAGAAAGATTACGTTTTAGAATTGCTAAAGAACTTCAAACTGATGCTAAGACAGTCTTGACCCCCATTGAGCTAGCTTTAAAATTAAAACCAATTGTTAATGAAAAATCTACTTCCCACATCAAAATTCGATTGGGTTTTTGATGTATTTGGCTGTGCATAATCATACAGCATGAGCTAGTTAAACCAATTTAATTCAGTTTTTGTTTTTGAACACTGCAAAGAGGTACCTACAGGAAACCGTCAACAAGACCAAAACATTCAAAAAATTAAATATGAACGTTTCAGACGATGCAGCACTCTCTAGCACTGAAGCTAAATATATTGCCATATCCGAAGCTAGTAAGGAAACAGTTTTTATAGCTGGTTTTTATAACAAACTTCTAGAGAAAGATGTTCAATGACAGTCGAAGTGTTCAAAAGCTCATAAATAATAGATGTAAAGTGTTTCTTTGGCTATTCGAGAAAACAAGGTGTCAGCAACAACAATATCGACATTTGATAAGTCAGGATCGTCTTGATTTGGGAGAAATTTCTGCAAGAACAGGTACAAATGTATTCTTTAATAAAACCAGACATCGTTGCTCTGCTAAACTTTCATCAAAGAAGAAAGAACCGATGATTCTATCTCAAGTATCGCTGTCCACATATTAAGCATGCAAAGAGAGTTCTAAGGTACCTAAAGGGACCATCAATAAGACCTTTACATTCAACAAATTAAATATGAAAGTTTCAGGCTATGTAGCACTTTTTAGCACTGAAGCTAAATATATAGCCATAACCGAAGCTAGTAAGGAAGCAGCTTTTATAGCCGGTTTTCTTAACGGAGATCTAAAGCAAAATGGGTCAGCATTGTTGTTCAATGATAGCTAAAGTGCTCAAAAGCTCATAAAAACCCAAAGTATCATGACATTTGATAAGTCAGAATCATCTTAATTTGGGAGAAATTTCTGCAAAGCAGGTACAAATGTACTCCTCAATAAAACCAGACATCACTGCTCTGTGAGACTTTCATCAATCCAGAAAGAGCCGATGATTCTATTGTCAAGTACCTCTGCCTACACATTAACTTGACATGGGTTCTCAGCAAGTGTTTCAGTATTCCACTTAAGATGTTCTCTATTACAATACCTGCAATTTTGTACAGTTACTATTCCGTTTAAGCAGAGTGATGCTTCATCTGAAAAGAAAAAATCTTGCATTCGGTGATCTTCATCGAGTTCTTCTAAGGATAAAACTTTTCTGTTCTTGGTACACGTAATACTGATCGCCGAGAAACTTCATGGGAGATTCTCACCTACACTTAACACTTATTTATTCATTTTCTTAGGATGCCCTGTATTTTATATGCCCAGTTCCTCTAAATTTTTCCCGGTTTTACTCACCGTGGACTGGCTGATATTTCCATCTGGATGTTTCGGATTAAACAAATCGCACATTTTTTGCTAACTTTTGGTTTTTGTTGCTACATCCAAGAACAATACTTCCATATGTAGTTAGCATTCAAAAAATAGTTTTTAAAATTAAGAGCCATGAGTGCGAGTGTATAAAACTGATTATTCTGTATTTTGGATTAATCCTACTTGATCTCTAAAACCTTATCTTTACTTTTTGCTTGGTTTTATCGTAGTGATGGAATTTATGAACAGGTCGATAATATTTTCAACATTTGATTTAAAGGAAGCAATCATTGTACCTCTTGAACAATAACATTTATCTTTGATTTTTGCTATTAATAATATTTATGTTCCCCACTTTTAAATGATTTTTCTTCGAAAATGTTATGTGAGATATTATAATTTTAAAGGTAATTAAATGATTCATTAATACTAGAAAAAATCGGGAGATGTCGTTTAAAAAAATTGTCGGTTACATCTTTACTTGAAAACCGGATGCGGGGGGGAATCAAAAAATATTTATGGAAAAATAAATTGCTTCAAATATTCCATAATTTTGCCGGGCACAGTATATCAGACGGCACTATTTTTCATATACAGATTATCTATTGCCTTGTCTTAAAGTATTATGATTAATTAAAATAATGTTAATTGCTTTATCGAAAACAACATATCCTCGTACACTACATAGGACACGTATTCCCCTCGTTTACATCGAAATGCAAATGTTATTCTGCACGTAGGCATACTGTGAAAATTAGGTCTCCGTTTAAATTTCAATGAATTTGAGGACGCCGCGTCTGAATTAGTAGGCTAATTTTTTTCCAGCATTTCGATGTCAGCGTACGCGACCAAGCGCACTAATCAACAAGGCAACATTTCTTGTCATAATGCACGTTATTTTAGCAATTATTGTCTAGTAACAGAATAAAATCTTTCATCGTTAATTGTCCATACAGAGTTGGGAAAATAAGCAAATGCAAATAAGGTAATTAGAAACAAAAATATATTTACTGTGTTACATCAAATTATTCAGTCTGTCAGAAACAAAATTGACGATTTGGTAATATTTATTAAAAATGTAGATATTGTGATTCATGCATTATGTCTATCTGAACATTGGCTTCAATCTACAGAATATTTGAGTCTTGATGGTTTTGAGGTGGCCTCCTGTTTTTGTAGAACAGCTAAGATCCACGGCGGATCATGCGTACTCCTCAAGGCAGGTTTGGAGTATGTTGAATTGGATCACCTCAAAAATAGAATATTCGAATGTTCAGTCGTAAAAATAGTTAAGCAAAGCAGTTCTTATTAATATATATAGATCACCGTTAGGAGATATTGATGTCTTTCTTCAAATATTGGATGAGGTTCTGTATGCTGCTTCGCTTGTCTTTTAATTTGATAATAAGTGGTGATATTAACGTTGATCTGGGTAAGGAAAGTAAAAATACCAGAAGATTACTGAATCTTTTGAAGACTTATAATTTACTACAGACAGATTAAACAGGCAACTAGAGTTACGGCTACAACAAGCACGATTATAGATAATATTTTTATCAATCAAGAGGAATATGCTAGTGAACTAATAGTCTCGGCATTGTCTGACCATCTAGCACAAAAAATTGAATTTCCGACTGTTAAAAAAGTAGTTAACAATTCCGTGAAGATAGAAAAGAGGCATTACACGTATAAACAGTTACATATAATGAAACTAAAACTTATGAAACAAATTGGGAAGCTGTCTTACGCTTATGTGAGGTGGAAAGCTGTTACAATGCGTTCATCACCATATTAACGTCAATTCTAAATGATATATCTAACAAAAAGGTGTCTAATATCACAACAAATGATAAGGAATGGATCACGAATAAAATACGCACAATGTATGCCGTTAAAAGACAACTATATGAGGGTGTACTAGTTGGTAGTGTGACGAAAGAAATTTACAAAGCATACTGCGAACAACCAAAACGGGAAATAGAGGCGGCGAAAATTGTTAAATACACAAAATTAATAGAAATGTCCAACAATAAGAGTAAAGCTACATGGCAACTAGTTAACAAACTTCGGGGAATTAAACGAAAAGAGCCCTTTAAGGTGGAAGATTTTAATAGTCAGTACGAACATGAACGATTATTTTATAAATGCATGTAAAAATACAAAAGCTGACAATAGTCTGCCTACAGAAAGAGTAAAGTGTATACCTGAAACTTTTTCCTTATGCTTGACCACGGAGGATGAGGTGAAGACTGCCATCGTCGCGTTGGGCAACTCCAAAGCGATTGAAATTGATGAAATACCATCTAGTTTATTGAAGGCGTGTTCTGACAATTTGGCTAAGTCACTTACACACATAATAAACCTCTCATTGGGGGGGTGGGACGTTTTCTGATGCCTTGAAGCGTACTATTATAAAACCTATCCACAAGAAAGGTGATAGAGCAGATTTTGCCAACTATAGGCCAAACGCATTAACTTCCACAATTTTGAAGGTAATAGAAAAAATAGTTCAAAGTAGAATGGTGAGATTTATCCAAAAACATAATATATTAAACAAAAAACAAAATGGATACGTAAAAGGCGGATCAACAACGGAGGAACTTTCAATTAATGGAAGAAATTACCTGTGGACTAAATCAAGTAAATATTACGGTCGGGGCTTTTATGGACTTGTCCTGGCTTTCGATTGCGTTCACCACGAGGTTTTGCTGGCTAAATTGGAGAGGATGGGTTTTCGTGGGATTATCAATGACTGGATTAGATCCTTCCTGACGAATAGGAAACAATATGTGTTAACGTATGATCATACAGGTAGAGATGTTGTCAGAATGGAGAACTGTATTGTACGGTGTGGCACAAGGCTCTATCCTTGAACCGCTTTTATTCCTGTTATACATCAACGATTTGCCTGATGTGGTGGACTGTCTGATGTTGCTATTTGCGGATGATTCTTCAGCGGTATTTAGAGCTGATTCAGTGCAGCAAGTGACACAATACATTGAGTCGGGTCTAACTTATTTGAATGAGTGGTTCATGCAAAATAATTTAAATTTAAATATTAACAAAACAAACTTAATAGCGTTGAACAATAACAATAGTTATATAATACCACAATTTCGAAAAGAAACTCTTACATGTGCTGAAGAAATAACGTTCCTGGGACTCAAGCTGGATGCTGGGCTGTCGTGGATCAAACATCTTAATTCACCAACATCGAGATTGAGTGGTTTGTGCTGGGCTCTGAGGGTAGTTGCGAATAGTGTCGGTCCATGTGTTGCTCTCAAAGTATATTACGCAAACGTTCATTCGTTACTAGAATATGGAATAGTGTTCTGGGGGCAATCTATAAATGTGGGTAGTGCCTTCGTAGCTCACGACTTGCTTAAGGGCAGTGTTTAAACTGAAACCGAAAGACTCATGTAAGAACATATTTAGGAACTATAGAATACTTACCTTACCATCTACGTACATTCTACAGTGTGCCACATTTGTAAAAAATAACTGTCAAGACTTTTTCAGAGAATATGCATTGACACATAATTATCGTACACGAGGTACAGAGTTGTCTTACCTTCTTCCACCAAAATCTCGATTAACGAAAATACAAGGGTCGAGTTTATTTCAATGTCTAAAAATATATAACCACTTGCCACAGCATATAAAACCTTTGCCCGATCTTAAATTCAAATACTATTTGAAAAATTATTTATAAGAACAGGTTTATTATAATGTCAACTATTTCTTTGCAGAAGGAATAATAATTTAATCTAAGTGACGCATATATGTTCTTTGTTAATATGTCAGATCGCTGAATGTATACAATACTCACTTCGCTCTGTGTCCTGTTATGTTATATGTTTTGTTTTTCATACATTCAATTTTACACTATTACATTCGGACGAGTTTTACGCTGTATGCAGTAGGAAACGATTATTATTGTTAAGGACTTAACATTTTATTTTATTTTATAAATGTAACCAGTTTTATTTATTTGAAAGTAATATTTTGTTTGTGACTATTTTATGATAAATTGAATGTTTCTTTTGTTTTGCGTTGTATAAATTTATATATTCCATATTTAGCATCATTTAAACTTTAACATGTGCGCATTCAATGTAAAAATACGTATAATTTCTTATAAAGTTCGCAAATATTTAGAAATCGTCAATGTTCTAATTAAAAATATCTTTAATAGTCATTTATTATATCTGTTTGATGAAGCTCCTGCTAATTCATGTATTAGATCGAGCGCTAGGTAAGGAATGTCCGCCAGTTACTGCCGATAACATACACTTACGTACAAGTTATCGAAACTTCGTCGGAAGTCGAACGTACGAACTACCATGACAGCCTGCCCTCTCTCTTTCGCTTGTGGGTCACGCAGCGCTCAGACCCGCACTATCGTTGGTTTCTGATTTTTCCGCTTATACATGGGGACAGCAGCTCGGAGCAAGATACTAGAGGTGGTGTATCAAATAAGTACACGAAATAACGCGAGCGTCTGGGTAGCCGTAAGTTGTATAGCATCTTTTTGCGGTAGTCGCCCAACCAGACGCTCATGCTCCGGTAGGGTTTTGTGGTGGCCCTAGCGTTAGACATTGAACGTTCCGATACATTTGAATGCGTACACAAAGAAGGAACCGAATTATGAAATCCATATAGTATGCTATTTGTGTATTTGAATTTTTATATATATATAGATATATAAGGGAATTATTTAATATGGTAAATATATTTTGTATATCTACGTACTGTGTTTAATTTGAGATCAACTGATTAAGCGAGTAAACACATAAGAATTACATATAAGCAATTGGTCCTTTCGCCTCACAAGAAAGATACACCGAAGCAGACGACTAGCGGCATTGTTCTTCAAACTAGGAGAACGTAACAATTATTATTATTATTATTATTAAGCTTAGCTATCCAGAGAGATAATTCCGTGTTTGAGTAATTTATAGAGAACCACCTAAAATCATCTTTAAGTACACAGCGCGTTCAGTTTTTACACACGATACCACTTTGTTTTTTAAACGGAACACTATGTATACCTTTGCATTTATGTTTCGATGTTTCGATTTATGTTAACCTTCTTCAACATTCACTTTCCTTTACCCCTGATAGCTTAAACGTTTTACTTGCTGGAGTGGTTATGTTATTAGACTGAATATTTAAATGTTCCATATCAACTCGATTTTGTAAGGTGGTCATCGACATCGTTGCTACGTTTAAATCGTATTATTCCAACTTTTTTAAATACAACACCTGCTACATTTCTTCAGAATCTGATGGAGAAGCTCGTTTTATAACCACTCTAGTAGGTATTAGATTTATATGCACAAAATAATTTTTTTCAAATTATTTCTAAAAAGCAAAAGATTTTAGTATTTCATCCCAACGTTCTACGCATTTTCATAAAGCCGCCCTTGTACATTGGGGTATTTACGCTTAATTTCTGACTTTAAATATTTCTCTAAACTTTTCAACTTTTTCTAGGTTAATTAATATTTCATCTAAACTAAATGAGTTACAACACATAAGTATCGGCACCCTCTGCACCACACAAGTTTAATTTATTATATAGTAATATAATAATTAGTCCGGGACGGCCGTTTCGAGGACACGAATGGTCCTCATCATCAACCGGTGACCGAATGATGTGAGAAAAAAACTTTTTCTAAAACTAAACATGCATGTACTATTCCTACTTCTTTCTTAATTCCTTAATTAATAGATTAGTTAAATTCCCTCTAAGTAGAAGTAGATTTAACAGAGAACTTAAATTCATAAAAAACGTAGCTATTTATAACGGTTACTCTTCTATAGAAGTCGATCGCATGCTAAAGAAAGTCCAACATAGGCTTTACGTAAGAAATTCCACGACCTTAACCCCTGTAGAAACTAATAGCAAGAAATTCGTGAAACTCCCTTTTCACGGCATATCGAAAGGCGTGAGTAAGGTTTTGAAGAGTCAAGATATGAACGTATGCTTCGGTTCGCGCAACACACTTAAAAATCTTCTCGGTAATCCTAAAGATAAACCGAAAATGGGAGAAAAGTCGGGTATTTATAAAATTGCACGTAGTGACTGTAACGAAGCCTATATTGGTCAAACAAAAAGAGCGATAGAAACTAGATCAAAGAACATATAAGAAATTATCGCTACGGCAGATTGGGCGCGTCGAGTGTAGCACAACATATAAATGAATCCGGGCATAGTATTAAATTAGAAAACTTAAAATTGATCAAAAACGTAACGTCGCCGCGAGAATTAGATGCGTACGAGACAGTTTACATAAAAAGTACTAAAAATCTGATGAACAGAAAAAACGGACCGTTGTCCTACTTTGTCCTTTTTGACCTTTTGCGGTAGGCTGGCACTTGTTTATATTTTGGGTTATAAAAGAGATCTTCCCGTCTATCTGGCCGTGTTTTTCGCATGTCGTAGTTTAAGACGCGTAGAGGGTAGAATAGGCACTTGTAAAACAATATTTCTTCTCGGAAGAAGGGATAGTACGTGCATGTTATTTTTTCGCACGTCGTAGCTTCAAGGCGTGCAGGAGGTAGAAATAGGCACTTGTAAAGGATATCTGTTCTAAGAAGTAGGGATAGTAAATGCATGTTTAGTTTTAGAAAGTTTTTTCTCACATCATTCAGTCACCGGTTGATGATGAGGACCATTCGTGTCCTCGAAACGGCCGTCCCGGACTATTTATTATATTACTATATAATAAATTAAACTTGTGTGATGCGGAGGGTGCCGATACTTATGTGTTGTTTACTATACTACGCCACAGTCCTTGCTATCATTATTAAATGAGTTACATTTAGTTCTCTAATACCGTTTTACAGTTTACACTTGCCTCTGTTGAGGAAATTCATGCGATTTTGAATGGCATAAAGACATGCATATGATTCATTTACTAATCCTTATATAGCACACATCATTAATTGTTGTCTTGAACAGTCACAGTTTCCTGTTTTATAGAAAGCTGCGTTGGGTGTGCTTTTTTCCAACGTTTTCCGAGTTAAGAATAATTAGTATTTTGCCAATTCTTTCTAAAGTTTTGGGAAAAGTTTTTTAGAATCAAATTTATAGTTTCTTCAATAATAATAATTATCTTCCAGATTGCCAGACGGGTTTGGTACTTCCTCTGTTCTGGCTTTTAAATACGGTAACAATTGCTTTAACACTACAGATATTTTGTCTGGCGTTACTCAGGCTTCTTTACTCGGACCGCTACTCTTTACTATTTACACTACTGACATCTTAAAATCCATCACGGGCTGCCATGTTCAGGCCTATGCCGATGACACACAGTTACTTCATTCTTTCCATTTCCATGAATGTCATCAAGCTATGGACACCATTAATCAAGTTTCACAGCAGATCTATATCAAATCAGAATATAATCTAACTCTCAATTCACATAAGACTGGCGTTTTGCTTTGTGGCTCGAGACAGCATGTCGAGTTTTTAAAAGCTAATTTATAATTATCGGTTTCAAGTATTTGCTTGTCATCATCTTGGATTGTATAATTTCTATAGCACAGAAAAATGTAACTGATTGTGACGTTCTATAAACGCTCGCTACAATGTTGTTTCAAAACGTTGAAAACAGCTCAATACTCAATACTTGTACTTCCAATTAAAGTTTAATGGGCGGATATAATTGGGCCATTAAGTAGGCAATTCCCAGAAATAATCTGATTTGTTTGAGGAAACGAATGTATCCTCGGATTAATTAATTAAACTTGTGCGCTGCGGAGGTTACCAATACTTTCGTGTTGTTTACCATACTACGCCACAGTCCTTGCTATTATTATAGTATGCTTCAGCCGCGAAGCACCTAATGCGCGGTGCCCGAAGAATTTGTTACTCCTATTATCTGGTTAATCCCGCGCCGTATGCGGTATGACTTAATCTGTCAAAATTGAGATAACTACATCGACTGTGAAAACGTGAATGTATTAGCTAGAACCACTCATTACCATCAGAGAGTAGTATGCAGATCTGCAGGAAATTATGAAGAATCCGAGCAATTTCAACTGCAACACCTGGAGATGAATTTACAAGTTTTCTGAAGAAACTGACATTACAGCGAAATGTCAAGAGTAAACTTAACGACGCAGCAACACCCGAAAGAATATTCTACAGACATAACACTTATGATTATTCTTAACAAAGTTTAAGAAACAGATAGTTTATTAAATTCATACTTTTCTTATTAGCAATAACGAAACTTGCAAATGTTATTGGTTCAACACTGACACACCACATCAAACGTTTTTCGACACGTTTTGAAAGATTAATTCCTGAAAATATTAACAATGAGTACTGAAAAATTTATGAAATAGTGCATTTATACACGTATTTAAAAACAGCATTTATTTTCTCGAAATAGCTGAAAATCGTTTTGACCAACAAACTTAGCTACGTATTTCACCGCTAAACTCGTCAATATTATTCCAACTGCTGATTCAACAAGGGCAAATTAAAATGTTTGACGACAGATACGAACGACGTGAAACGTGTACGAAACGTCCGCAATAACGTAATATTTCCCGAAAGATATTAACTAATCAGAGCAAGCGGAGATGAATGTGTTTGATCAGCGGCGGTTAGGCGTTTCCGAGAACATCTCCTACATATGATTTACGGCGGGCATAAACTCGTCACGTAGATATTAATGCCTTTAATAACCGAAAAAGAACGCGATTCGAATCGATGTAAGTACTTGATATCGTACATACATATCAAGTAGCATAGATGCGAGAACATGTGGCGTGAACCTCCTACCGAGATTCGCGAAATTCCTAGAACGAACGGATAGTTTGTTTACCATTGAAACAAAGTCGGTGAAATGAGAAATACGAGGATTATTTGAAAGGTTTCTAGCGTAACACAGAGACAAGTATTCTTTTCTCAAATTTAGTTTTATTTCTCAACATAAGTCTATTCGCTTTTCTCAGCGATACTCCCATCTCTCTAATGCGTCCATATAATAGTTGACAACCTGTTCTGTAAATAGGCATTTATGAATGAAAAAAGTCTGGGAAATAGAAAAAGTTTCCGGGGCCCAAATATGGAAAATAGGGTTATCAATTCGAATCACATTGCATGAATGGCGACTACTGAAGTGTGAGACTCCATGACTATCCCAAGAAACAGTTGCTTTCGCTTTCTAGGCTGATCGAACAGTCTTCGCCTTTTAGGAAGACGATTCACCCTTCGCAGCCCACTATTTCGAATGTGCTGGCTAAGTTTCATCTACAGTTATTAATCGACGGCAAAACTCAACTTATTTCCCTTAATTGCTTTAACGGGGTTTTGGAAATATTCATTGAACGTACGGTTAGGTTTTTTATGCCCAATTCTTCTATCGGACAACATAAGCCGTCAGCGAATTAAGGGAATCGGACAACATAAGCCATCAGCGAATTAAGGGAATCGGACAACATAAGCCATCAGCGAATTAAGGGAATCGGACAACATAAGCCGTTAGCGAATTAAGGG
>LR736874.1:8069726-8080771 GCA_902654985.2 Oryctes borbonicus
GCGAATTAAGGGAATCGGACAACATAAGCCGTTAGCGAATTAAGGGAGTCGGACAACATAAGCCGTCAGCGATTCAAGGGAATCGAGTAACATAAGCCGTCAACGACTTAAGGGTGTCGGACAACACGAGCCGTTAGCGAGATAAGGGAGTAGGACAGGAGAGAAATCCTGCAGAATGAAATTCTGCACGGCTTTATGTACTTAATATGTGTACGATATTAATTCTTGCACATGATGTATGGGAGTAAAGGCAGTTTACTAAGTTCTGAAACGCTTAATCAGTTCATCTATGTTTTAATTTGCTGTATTTCCACATTTTAGCAATCGTACAATTCACGAATCATCACAAAGATTAACCAAAACGCTTATGAAAAATCCTTGTGTTGCTTTATCAATTTCGTAAAATACTGTGGCATGACAGATGACGTTCTTAAAAGAAGCAATGCCGGCAAAAATAATTTCGCCAGTGATAATTTTTTAAGAGAATATCGTGAATACATTAGTATTTTGTTTATCTATATTTTTGTCATTTACAAACACGATGCAGTACTGCGGTACTACTGATGGTAGTACTGTGCAATCGACTGAAGCAAATGTTTTGACTAAGTCAGAGTATGCATGAAAATATTTGATAGCTTGGGAGAAAAATGTAAATATTTTAAGTCTTCAATTATAAATTTAGAAATGAGTACAGAAATCGGTACAATGTACGTGCGATAATGATAATGATTTATTATATATGAGTGTACATAAGACAAGTATATAAACTGTTACAAGAACGTATTTCCTCAGAACGTTCGTTAAAAATTTTCAAACCTACATAATTTGGAGAATTACGCACAATGTCACATCTTACGTGAGATATAAAGAATTTATTTTGCTGTTTGGTTGCAATACTATGGATATTGTTAATTAAATTAATTTTTTTTATTGGTGAACTGAAATATGAAACCGTCTGAACAAATTCCCACAGTGATCAAACGCTGACATAGTGAAAATAGTACAGGACCCAACACAGAACCCTATGGGATACCTACGATAATATCTCTATAGTTCGATTTACCATATAAAATATGTCACAAAAAATACCTACAGGGGGCACTCACTTGTCTTGAAAGAAACTTTGCGAAACGCCCTAAAAAAAATTACTCAAAAATTTTTGAAATGCTGGATGAAATTGTTACTTATCTATAACTATTAATGACTTTACACAGTATTGAATTTTAAATCAAATAAGTGACTGGTTTTAAAATGTACACAAAATTCTCTTTAACAAGACTTGTCACGATGTTATTTGATCCCGCAGAGCTCTTGCTTTTTAATTTACAATTTACTAAATGTAGTAATTCATCCTCTACAGGATTTAAAAACAAAGAGAAACTACAACCGTTAACGCCATTGGCGGAATGATAACGAAAATGTGTTTAGGTGAATCTATAAGGAAGTAATTGAGGAGTGAAGCAACATCCTCAGGATCTTCAGATAAATATTTAGTTAGTTCAGACACTAATTTCCAAGTGGTCACAGATAGATTTGAAGATCTTTTTAGCTTCTCTGTTAAGTTCTCGCTTTCTGTACATCTTCCTACCTTTCTTTAAAACCGAAGAATTCCTCTTCACCGATTCTTTCATCTTTTCAAAGCAAATAGTCACCAAATAAACAAATTACTCCGTAAACACGGGTTAGACGGTTGTTAGACAAAAGCAGCGATGACAACATCCTCATATTTAAGGATATGAGGTATGTTCAGTGTTACCAATTTCGCTTAAATGAAGACTTACGTAAACGGTGATCCGTTTATTTAGTGCAATTTTAACTAAATCTTCGTTTTTCAAAATTTCCTTTTAAAAATGATTGCTAGTACCGAGTGCTAGGGAGGTAACGTTTAGGATTTTATAGACTAACAAAGAAATAATTGTTCGAATTAATGAAATTATTGAAAGGGTGTAATAAAACAAATGAAGAAATAATATTGCATTTTATTTAGAAATGGATTCTATGAAGAATAAAACTATTTAAACATAATCTGTCCATAAGCAGAATACATACGTCTCAAAACGGTTAAAATCACCGATAACTTCTGCGATATCTTTAATTAGCTTGTATTACATGATACAGTCATGCATTTACGAAATACCGCTGATAATTACATCGCGATTTATTGGTAATTATTCGGCGTTCAACGCCTTTTACGATTGCGAAGTGCGAAAAGTGCATTTCTAACGATTTTCGGTCGCATGCGAGGTTAGAACGCTGATAACCTTGGCCCGATTTCATGACTTAATTTGTTGGGAGATTGCTCGCGTCTGTCAATCATCTGACGCTCTTAGATTGGGGATTTCGTTATTGTAAATGCAACATTTACATTTGCTTCATAATTGATAATTCGTTGCATTCTTCTTTTATTGTTTTGAACCGCTTCTACTGATGTGTACACAAGTACGCACGTAGTTTACGTCTATCATTGAGTTACAAAATGCATACAAATCAGCACATGTCAATTAACTAGTTCTCCCTTATCAATTTATAACTTTATTACAATATTTTTTGAGGTTTTACGTTATCCCTATTTTAAATTTCTGTACTTGTTTCTTGTTGAATTCATGGCTAAGTAACTTATATATTGATGTACAGTGAAAGATCCAGTGTGTCTAGGGCTCCATCCCATATGTCATTCGGGTATGACAGTAGTTAGAGTTTTTGAAAATAGACTGGCAGAAGAGGTATCGTTAAATAAAATAAAGTTCTCAATTTTCTTGTACGAGAAAACAACGGAAAAATATATCTACAAGGGAAGAATAAACGGTAGTTACGGAACTAAGTTCTCTCGCAAAGTATTGGCAAAATCGGACATAGCCAGACGTCTGCGAAATAAGGGAATCGGACAACATTAGCCCTCAGCGAAGTAAGGGAATCGGACAAAATAAGCCGTCAGCGATTTAAGGGAGTTGGACGACACGACCCGTCAGCAGGCTACGGGGTAGGGTCGGACAGGAGAGCTCCTGTGTAATAAAATAATAGTTAAATAATACTTCAAAGTCACTTAGAGAGTAAATGCACAATTACTCCACTAGTAGTTGTAATATTCTCTTCGTCTTTGAATTCGCGTGGACGGGCAGCGGTTCGTCATATAGGTATCTACAATAACATCCAAACAGGGTAGCGTTAAAATTTAGCTATACCCCAACATAAGGGAAGCGTGTACGAAATGAATCGTTTGCAAAAAAAAGCCTGCAGTAACCTTGTACGAATGATTTCGTATTGAAAATTTACGTAATTGTAGAAAGCTGCACCATCGTTAAATTTTGTTGAAAAGTATGCAGTTTATAGTCAAGGTTTGCATCATCTTTGTTGCACTAGCTGCTGCTAATTGTCCGCATCACAGATCGTATAACCACACTGTTCGAAATTCTGTGTCAATTTTAACACTTATCCTAGTCAGGAGGGGTCTACTGCCTTTTTTTGTCGTTTTGTCCATATCATTTTTCGTTAAAATTCGACTAGCAGTCATAGTAAACTTTTATCTTTTATTATGTTAAATTAACTAGTTAAATCGTAAAATGTAACTAACAAAAATAGTAAAATATTTCTGCTGTGATGTTAAATTAACAAATTAAAATGTCAAATTAAAATTGTGTCACTTTGCTTAGTGGGACGCATCTAGATAAAACAAAAATATTAATGTGCAACATATATTATCATATGTTCAGAAATAACAGTTCAATACAAATGGCAAACGGCAAAACAGCATCATGTATACTGTAAAACAAAAATATACTGACTATTCTGCTATTGTTTGCAAATTAAATTAAATTAAATGCGGATAAGAATTTCTTCCTTTGTTGAGTTTCGGATATTGCAAATTTCAAAAACATTATATTTTCCAAGACTTTCTCGTTGTTTGTGTTTTCTTGGGCGTTGATTTCAGATCAAAATTTTTTGGTAAGTGTTCGCATTCGAATTTCGCTTCACTGTCCTTAATCTATTTGTTATAAAACCACTTCCATTTACTCGATTATAAAATGCTTCCTAAAAAATGTAAGAAAAGATTGTAAAGAAATTAACCTAACTGTATACGTTTCAGCGTCGGTCGAAATTACATATTCAGTATTGTCTTAACCTTTGATGGTTTTGGAAAAGATATGAGTAAGTAACTCCTTGTTAAGTTAACTAATATTTTTCGAGATCGATCACATATTTGTTTATGTTTTTCATATTCGCAAAAAAGTTGGCTTCCTGTATGCTACTATTAGCAATAAATATTCTTAGTTACTACAATATTTACCACAATTAGGTATTCATTTTAGTCGTAAATATCCATGTCACCTGAGTATCACTAGCGCTTTCTGTATAGCTTCCAATGCCTGATGTTGATGAGGTACTGCAACACGGAGTATTCTTGTATGTTACCGTTGTAGGTAACAGCTTGTCAACATCCAAAAAAATCTACAGGTTCAGCCTTTATTTCAAGTATTACACCTTTTTCATGTATCTGTATGTATTGAATTAAAAAATTCGAAACTATTGTTGCACCTAACTCGTCTAGAAAAAAAAATTTTTCTTCCTTGATAGCAAATTGTTGCTTAGCAAAAAAATATAGTGCTTATTAAATATTAAAATTGATGCACAGAATGTTAAAATAGAGATGACATTTTTATTACATTTGATGCGATTGCTTTTCTTCTCATCGGCATTGTTAACAGATCCAAAATTGCGCGTCTAATATGATATTAACAAATAAATTATTATCTAATTTACTAATGTAATCAAATTAATAGGAGGCGCTCTTACAAAGTTTTCAAAATTATACGGGAAATTATCGTTCATGTAGCACTTCTTTGGAAAAAAAAAACAACTAAACTATATTATAACTGCGATAAAACTTCTACGGCAAAATACGCGCGATATACATAAGACAGAGTGAGAACGTTTTCTAACAATTCCATTAGATTGTATGCGAGAACGATCCTTAATATATTCATTTCTTTGGTTTACTTTAGTCTTTTCTTTATTTTGCCCAACACGACAAAAAATTCAGCACGGCACCCTGCAGCCCTAATTTCAGAGGAGGAAGCGTAGAGAGGGGTATGGTATTGTAAGAACCGCTTTGTTTCTTTATTTGAATACAAGTGGAGTTAAAACATTAGAATATAATTGTTAAATTTTTTAAATTAACTACATTTAATGCTGGTTTCATGGGCGTGATTAGCATAAATAGTTATTCTCTACCTTTAACACTGGTACGGAAATAGTTGACTAGGCCAATATTTGTGTCAACACCGAACAATTTCGAACAGTGCAGTTGTAGTTGAATTTGACACAACTGTAAACATTATTCTAATTTTTTTTTCTGTGAAGTTAACACTGGGTGCAGATAACAACACTATGCAACAAATTACCTGTGTCTATGAAAAATGTCTAGTCAGCGATACGATTTAAAATGGCATTAAAATAGTTTGATAAAACGTTGCTCACGGTCAACGTCTGAGTGGGTATTCGTGTTTTTTTCACATACCACAACCCTTTGGTCTCGAAAATTTTTGGAATAGTTTAGATGAATTTATAAATCATTGATGATCGGGATCTATATCTTTTATGTACTTCTTGTACTGGTAATGTATGTTCTGTTTGAGCAATGATTATTATTATTGTTATTATCATCAATTAGTCAATAAGAACAAGTTGTTATCAATCCATTAAGAGGAAACAAGATACTCAATATACAAAGATATTAAAGAACTTCCAGTAATAAAAGTATATGTTTATATTTACTAGCGAAGTAAACATAAAATCAAAATATTTACATCTAACCTTATTATCCTTGAATAATAATTGATATGGGTCTCATATTACTTTTATCACATAAACAGAAAACATAGTAACATTCGCTACATATTTGAAGAATTGGGAAATACTCAAGGATTGTAAATTACTAAAGCTTCGGGAAATTTCAATAGCCCCGGCAAAACAGAATCCTAATGAGTGGGTTTTTCTATGCAAATATATCTCCAATTGAATGAATAAGTCTGGCAATCAATTGCATACTAAAAGTTATTTTATAACCAACAGTCGAATAAAATATTAAACTAAACGAGCATATTGAAACTTGGTCTCTGTTTTAGAAATTAATATGGCTAACAAAAGAAATAGTCGAGTGTAGGCTTTCACGACCGTAATCCATAATAGAAATGTCTTTCAGGTGATGTCGTGTAGTTAATATTTTACTTGACGTTTCGCTGACCATCCTGTCAGCTTCTTCAGAAGATTTCTAAAGACAGCAGTCTTTAGACAGCAGTCTAAAGGGTATTTGGTTAACAAATAAATTCGTTACAACATCGTGCTATGAAGTACATTGCATCATCATTCGATTTGAGTGATCGTCTGGATGAATACAGGAGTCTACAGGTATTGCTGGTGAAGAAGCTGTTCTTCTGGATTTGTGTAATGCATGGTCTATCGATTTTCTCTATGAGGGTATACAGATATTGAGTGAATATTAATAATTTTGGTTATTTTTTGCCTTTGGCTTCTTTTTTGATTATAAATTTTACAAAATTTTAATTGAACACTTTATCATTGCATTCTTTTTATTTCCAAAATTGAAAAAATGGTTCGGCGAATAACGGTTCACGTCGAATGAGTCTATTTTGAGGACCTTCCGAAATTCAACTTTTTGGAGGGCTTAAAAATGCTGAACACATGCTTGGAAAAGTGTATAGTTGATTATGTTCAAAAATAATTAAAAATCTACAGAAAATACTTTGTTTTTCTAAGGACTTATTGAACCACATTCGTACAAATTGGTTGAGAAATTATCTCGCAAAATACAATTGCTTCCTTCGACGCTAATGGACAATAAATCTTATATGCTTCATTTCCCTGCATCCTAAACTAACTATTCAAACCTCGTATCTATTCACTTATCCTAATTGCTTCTCCAAATTAAAATCAGTGGCGACTTCAATTCATTCCCGTTTCTAAATTTGCTCGATTTAATTAATTCGAAGTTCCTATATAGTTTCGTCTAGGGCTTCCGCTCCGGAAACTATTGCAGCTTCAATCCATCCCATCCAAAAATAATGCCATTTACTCCACTACTATTGCTATTGTCGTTATCCACCACCACTGTAAAGTATATTATCCAGTTTTATGACGCTTCTAAATCAGAACCGGAGCGCGGAAGAAATTGCAGATAGTTCCGGGTTCAGCTCGTAATCCCGCCGTCTCCGGTTATCGCGAGATTAAGTCCTCAAATGTATTTTCTTTTTTTTTCTTTTCGGCGTACAAACATCCGGGATCATCCGGCTTGATTTGCATACGACGTCCTTCTTTTCCCGTTCGCTTTTCGGCGTTATGTCGCCGAAGAATTTGCATCCGCAAATTAGATTCGCTGATATGGATGCACGGCACACGACGATGATAAGTGTAATAGGTGTAATATGTATGTAGACGATGGTCTTGTTGCATAACGGACGGAGATGGCGGACGCATTATGTACGGTGTCGTTTCGAAAGGGATTTTAATGAAAAAAAAAAAATCACTTAGAATTGCATATCGTATGCCCGAACGCAGACAGTTGCATCCGGATGTTGTCAACAATCGTCGTTGTAAATTGATATACATGCATATCAGAAATGACATGAAGAACGACCGCAATCCTAAATTAAGTATGAGAAATATATTTTTATGAATTGCGTGGAGGTTTGTTGTTCTCGTCAGTTGCAAATAAATATTCAACAGTATCTGCTTTGATTATGTGTAGATGCGAGTTGAAAACAAAGAATTGTCTTGCCGCTGTGCAACTGACCTCTAAGGTTCTGAAATATACGGGACGTCTCATCGGGAACCACATTGGAAAATTCTGAAAACTAATATACTGAAACTTATGCATGTACTATTGAACTGAAATAATTTTAATAATCTGATACTACCGATTATATCGGAAGTAGCTGTCAACCTTGTTATTTTAAATAGAACACCCTATATATTATTACATCTTCGAATTCCTAAATTTAGTTTTATGAAACAACTATGTCGCTACTTCTAGCCGTATTTGATATATAGTCCGTCTAGAAAGTATCCGGAAAACAAAAAGCACAGCTATAATCTGACGGTATATATTTTTATTACCCGAATAATAAAATCACAACAAATAATTCATCTCATTTACTAATACAATCTCCATTTAACTAACACTTAACTAAACGTTCAGGTAATCCCGAAACGAGGTCAACGCTATACTTTTCAGTGGTCCAGGCTTGTAAAACTGACCAAATTAAATCTTCTTCATTTCGTAGTGCTGCTCGTTCTACTTCAATTTTCATTAGTCCCCATATGTTTTCGATGGGACTAAGATCTGGGGAAGTTGCTGGTTATGGAATTGTTGCCAAGTTTTGTTCTAGCATCCAAGCTTTAGTGTAGGCAGAAGTGTGGCATTTTGAATTATCCTGTTGAAAACGCCAGCCTTCGGGATATAAAGCACGAGCCGTTTCAAGAAGAAAGCCATTAAGAGTTTCACAATACTTTGCACTATTAACGGTGCCATCAATTATACACAGAGGTGTAGCACGCACTACGCTGAGGGATTGCTCCCCAAACCATTATTTTTGTGGGAAATTTGGAAATTTGAACGGTAACATTTTCTCTTGATAGAATTTTTAAATGATTTGCACCAAGCTGAAGACAACTCTCGTCAGATCACTAAAATTATCGTCTTGAAATCGTTGGCAAAAATCTATTCTTCGTTGCTTTTGTAGAGGTGTCATTGCAGGGATTTTTTTTGGTTTCCTTGATAAGTAACCTTGTCTTCTCAGTGAAATGCGGACAGTTTCTGGACACACTCTTATTTGGCGTTGATTTCCAAATCTGTTAGCCCTAGGCGCAGGTTTTGTCGTCCTGAAGTCACTAAAACGTTTAGATTGTTTCCGCTAATCTTACGCGGTCTTCCAGAAACTGGTCCATGGCTCATATCTCTCCTATTTTTTATCCTTTTTATTGTCTCATATATTGCACTTTTTCCATGTTCAGTCAATTGCACTAATTTTTTAACGTTTTGAACACCTTTTCTGCACAAATATTCCACCAACTTTCTTCTTTCTACTTGCGACATTATTTCACAAATATTAAGACTGTTGATAATCAACAATATTTGACAGCTGATATTGTTATATATGATTATATATGATTTTTGCCATGGCTTGCAGTCGGCACAACCTACTTGATGCATTACTTTTGTCTTAGGATATAACAAAAAAGAAATATATTAAAATTAAGAAAAATAATAAATTCCGGATACTTTCTAGACGGACAATATTTGCAATTTTTATGGAAGGATTTAACTTGGAAAATGGAAATTTTGCAAGACTGCAGAAATATGATTTAAATAGTCCACACTGATTTACTGCCATGATAATTAAACCTGGCTTACAGTATACAAATCCTCTCGTTCCGACGATACCTTTAATAAGTCCATTCGAGTATTTAAATACTATCTGGATATTATGCCTTCCCATAGTAAAATGTAACAATAATAATTGCTCTTGGATTTCAGCAGACGTTATTGAATTGAAAAGTAATTAACATCTAAAGAACATACATATAACAAGTAGATTGCTTAACATCAATAGCGTCACTGCGCTGGGTTAACCGAAATAACCGTGCGTGTTATTTAGAATAAAAAACAAATAAGAGAATTTATGAAAACGCAAACATAATATAGCAAGCAACATATCGAATATGCTTAGATGGCTGGTAAGAAATCAGGAAGTGATGCCTTCAACATCTGTATCATAGCATTACGTTTCTACAGTGGTCTCTTTGAGATCCGTCCGTTGCGCCGTATATATCTGCTTATACGCTGAAAAGGATAGTTCTACACCTGGCGATGTAATATTCGCGTATTTAGAGTGGTCTTCGAATTTGGATCTTCCGTAACACTATTGTTAAAAAGATGGCGTAATCTAGAAAAATCGAAATTTTTACGTGATATAGCATTAAATTTTTCTCAGATTGAAACACTTTTTTCGTCATCTAAATTATGTGTCAACAATTTCACATGAATCCCGCAAGGTCATTGAAGTGTTTTGCAATTTTTTTATTGCGTCGGCTACTGGAACGTAATTGTCGTTAATAGTTTTTAAATCCGTTGCAACTTGGGGATTTTGGAATTGCATTTGACTTAGGTTTATTGCAGCTGCTTCTTTAGCGTTCAGTTGCAAAATCACTGATCACTTGATCTTCTCAAAATGTTTAAAATAATAGAATGCTGCTTCTAACCATATACCCCATCATGTAAGAATTGGCTGCGGCGATTCCGGCATGTCAACACACTGTGAACGAAATGGCCGAATACGTTTCAGTGATTTAAGAAAAACCGCTTTCCTCTGTGCTATTGGTTGATCCACATCGGGATAACATATTCATAGAGTGTTTGACATAAGGTGTACAGCATGAAGCAGACATGTTATGTGCAGCAAATTCGGTTGAATAGCTTTGAATAATTGACCTGTGCGAAGCATAACCGCGGCAGCATCGGTAACCATCATTAACACTTGCTTTGGTGAAATTTCAAAGTTGTTTAGTGTTCTAACTAATACCTTATGAACAGTTTCAGCAGCACATCTTTGCTGTCTTTTACAGGCTAGCAAATAAGGATGTGACGATCCTTTCAAGGTCATTGTCTGTGCTACAATCGATACTACGGATATTTTTTTAATGTCTGCAGTTTCATTTATAGTTAGTCACAATCGTTCATTTCTTATTGCGGTTTTCACATAATTCTCGATCTTCTCGCGCACTGACAGCAAATATCTACGTAGCGTCTGCGGACTTGGTAGTTCCCAGGTTGGATTGTATTGTAAACGGTATATTGCACGCACTTAACATCATCGTTGAATCACATAGAAATTCTTTATACGGTCTTCTTCCGGTTCTTTTTTTTAAATTTGTGTTGCGCTATTTACATGGTTCCTACATATATATAGTTTCCAACATAATAAACTTTCATTGTAAACTAAACACCTGATTTCTTTACCATAATATATTAA